>CABFPE010000970.1:98385-118001 GCA_900660155.1 Hofstenia miamia | reverse complement strand
TATATATATATATATATATATATATATAGTTTGTGACAAATTACTTTGGACACACCAGTTTTGGATGTTTTCCAATTTCATTTAAAATCTAGCAGTCGTAAGTCGTATATTGTAGTGACTTCATGACATTTAGGTAATATGAATTGGAAACTTTGTGAAGGTTTCATCTTTCTCACCTATATGTGTGAGATGACAGCCCTTGAGAAATTAAATACGTGACAAAGTACTTGGGACAATAAATAAACAAAATTGCAAAACTATTATACTAGCATCAGCAACATGCAATACGGAGTTTTTATGGGTTGATAATTTAGTGTTTCAAATCTTGGTGAACATTACGCCTGCATTTTTCATTGCATTCCCTTTATCATATGGCATCAGCATATCATTGAACATGGTATAGTGATGCTAACATTTACTGATGGTTTTGATCAATTTCTGCTTTACGTCCTTATGTACAGCAAGCCACCTTTTAATCATGCCCCAGACATCCTCTTTGCAGTTCAAATCTGATGAATTGCCTGGTAGCTTCAAAATAGGCACTCCTTAAAATGCCAGCTATGCCTTAGTGACTTAAATGGGGCTTGCTGCACCGTCAAACATGAAAATGAACTGCTCATTGGCAGTAAATCATTCCTGCAGTTGTGGAATGCCAATGTATGGCAAAAACCTCACATTATTGAGCGTGGTTCATCACTCCCTTAAGTCAGGCTTCAAGAAGCGGATTTGAGTAATCATAGTCACACTTTTTCATTCATACCGTCCATTCATCAATGATAAGAGGTCTGCTCAACTTTGATTCTGTACACAGATGACTTGAAAACATCAGTGAAAACTGTCATCTGATGCGCATTTCTTGTTCCATCACTCAAGAGATGTGCCATATTAATTTTTAAATAATTAGAAAGGTCCTTGCTTGAGATCCTTTAAATAATTGTGAATAATCTTTTATTAGTATATTTTACATTATTAATCTAACAAATAAGGCAACTTTGATTTTTTATTATAGTCTTCACAATCCACACAGCTGCTATTAAATAATAACACACTATTGCATGTTTTTTGTTTCTTAAAATACACATTGAATATGTATATTTACATTTATATGTAATAATATATGTATGTATGTTTCCCAGGTAATTTGTCACCAGTTATGTAGTTCTCAAGGACTGCCATTTCACAAATATACGTGCGTGTAATGTGAAGCTTTAATATAATTTTTGCAATACCTAATACCCAAATTTCTTTAAGTAATTACATTATGCAACTGATATGTTTTAAATATAATTGAAAAACTTATTAAAATAGGGTTGTCCCAAATAATTTGTTGCCAACTGTAATTATTTTGAGAGAACTTGCAATTTTTTCAGTGTTATCATTAATGTCTTGGTATTCAAAACAATATGAAGTTATATGTTAATTATTATTAAAACCTTCATCAAAAGTTCTGAAAAAAACTAATTTAGCTTGAATGCGCCAAGTACATGAAAATGAGCGAAGTAATCGCCGACGCATGTATCAATATCAGTGAAAGACTCAACAACATTTTAACAAAAGCAGAGGTTCCTTCGATTGAAGCCAAGTATGTATTTGTTAAAAAAATAACTTCTATCTTAAGTTGCAACAAGCACACATTCCATGTCAGTACTTGATATTTTTTTGAAAACTTGTCCGAGACTTCTGCCGTTTGTTACATCTATGATAGCAAACTAGTATAATTAAATTGCTATGCATTCTACAAATACTGTTGTTATGTTTCATCCCTAACGATGGTTTTACGAAATTTTTAATGCTTTGGTGTGTTCCAAATTTAGGTAAGAACATTGAAGATGCTGTCATATAATGTTGCATTAAAAGTCCGTTTATGACCAGTTACCATAAATATATTCAACTAGGCTTATGTTATGTAAACAATGTTGTGTGTATTTCTCACTAGCAATAGGGTTACGAAATTTGAATTAGTGTTTAAATTTATTTTGTACAATAAAATATTGAATTTCTAATAAAACCCTTGGTTAACTGCTCAATTGAAAGCATGTTTTAAGAAATTCTATTTTTGTTCGGGAAAATTTCAGAAGGGTTTTAAAATTAATGAAAGTAATATATATATATATATATATATATATATACATACAGTATAAGTCGCTTAAAAATACTCCGATTTGTAACAATCTCCTTTTAATAACAACACGAACGCGATGCCAGTCATCAGCCAAGAGTAATTTAGTATCCTTATTGACAACTCGTTTAGAAACAATCTCCGTTTATTAACAACCGTGGAGTACGTACTCCACGTTAACAACCAATAACAGGTCAATTAAGTCGCTTCAAAGTCGGTTAATAATAACTTTCGTAATAATAATAATATTTTCCTCTCTCTTTGACCGTTCAAAAGTAGTGCATCAATGCCTCTTGTGCACTAATTTCCATTAAACTATAACGACTTATATCTTTTATTAAAGATCCGATACAAAATAGTGCATTTAGTATATTTGGATGACTTTCTGATATAATATTAGTTTGGCATCTGTCTAAAACTACTATATTTGGATGATTTTATAATATACATAGCATTATTCTTTTCCTTTCTCTTCTCTTTGATATATTATAGCTAGATAAAGATAGATAAAGATGAAGACAAGGAGGTTGTCGAATTTCATGCACATGTTACGAATAGGGAAGCGATGCTTGCCATAAACCAATTGAAAGATTTTTTTGGTGCAAATGGTGGTAGCCACGAGCTGAACCTTCTTGATGAAATGGAAAATGGAGTTCAGAAATGTCTCAAGACTAAACAATTGTCAATTGCAGACTTTCTTACTTCATAAAAAGCTTTTTTATTGATGCTTAACATGTAAAATATAGCTTTTAAACAAACTTCGGTTTTTAATAACCATTTAATAACAACTTTTGCTAAATTCCCATTGATTTGTTATTAAGCGACTTCTACTGTATATATATATATAATTGAAAATACTATCCTGTATTATGCTTTATTTTTACATTATATTTAATCATCATTGGAAATTGTATATTTCCTCAAATATTGAAAATATCGTACATTACGCTAATACATAAGAGCTGAAACAGAACTCAAGTTAATAATTATCGACCAATTAGTATTCTTCCCAGAGTACCATTAATTTTTGAAAGATTGTTGTTTAATTTCATATACATTTTTGTAAAACTTATATTAAGTAAGTTCCAACATGGCTTCAGAAAGGGTTCTTCAACGATTACAAATCTCTTAGGATATCTTGAATTGATGTACAATAAATTGATGAGAATATGTCTTGTAATGCGANCATTGATCGCAAAAGCTCGATATTGTCTGGAGTTGAAGATGTCGATGGCCTTCCGATTCTTGGTTCATCATCAAGCGATTCCTTTCCCTCTTTAAATCGTTTATACCAGTCGAACACAGTTGATTGTGATGGAATATTTAGATTTGTTTCTTGCAGTTGTTTGTAGATTACACTTGGTGTGCGCCCACGTTTCATCTCGATAAAAATGTAGGCACGGAAATGCTGCTTCTCTAAATCCATTAGATAATGATAATACGCGGTGCAGTGACAATTTGTCTCAAATGTAAAATGGCTCGACAGTTAACAATGAATAATTACCTACAACTACATTTTGATTGGTCTATTTGCCAAACAGTATTGCACAATAAAAAATACTAATGCATGCGTGAACGTAATTAAAATAACACATATCTTATTCCGGGAACTTTCTGGTCACCCCATATATAAATGTAATTTTATCTTCTAAACAAAACGTAACTAGTGGTATACCACAAATGAGTATATTGGGTCCTTTATTATTTATAATTTCATCAATGATATTACCGTTTGCATTGAAAATAAAAGCTGTATTTTTGCGGATGATTTGAAGCTTCTATTTTATGATAATCAATGTTATAATATTCAAAGTCAAATAGATCGCCTAAATAACTGGTGTAAAGGAAATAAAATGAAATTTAATGCAAAAAAATCTAATATGATTGGCTTCAGAAAATCACAAAGCAATTTCGATGATTAGTATATTGATGAAGTTTTAATACTACAAGCCAATATCATCAGAGATCTTGGTATATAAATTATTGAAAACTTGAAATGGAATTATCACTATGAATATACTATATCTAAAGGTATCAAATTATTCTTATTTCTAAGAAGAAACGTTCCATTTTTGTCACCTAACAGTTTAAATGTTCAATTATATAAAGGTTACATATCACATTTATTATACAGTTCTCAAAGTTGGTATCCACCAAGAACTGGAAAAGTTTCAAAGACTTTGCATTCACTGGGCCTCAAATAAGAAAAATATAGACTATAATGAATTACCGCCGATTTAAGATTTTACCGATTTTCATCCAATTTCAGCTACTAAATAATAATTACGACGTTGATCCATGTGATTATAGAAAACTTATTTCAGAGAAAGCCGGTTTTAGAACGTATAGAAAATCATGACTACAATATCGAAAACTAATTAAATTTTTATAATCATCAAACTTTTTTTACAGTGATTCATTTAGCAAACTTCATCATAGTCAATACTAACATCGAAGTATTTGCAAGACCAAGATATTTCAAATTTGAAATATATCAATCTTTCGCTAATTTCGTTAAGTCTAACTTTGATGCAACAACGTATGTTCCTGGTAAGATAAGATAAGATATTCTTTATTCAGATAAATATTGACAATTAAGAACTGATAATTTATCTGAATAGCGTCAAAAATATACAAACATACATACAAATACATACAAAAGCAAAGTATGCTATGCAATAAATCTAACAGGGTAGGGAGAAATTACTAGGAGATTTCAAGTACGGGTTGTTGAGTAATCATTGTTGTAGAATTTGTATACTAGCCATGATTGTCCTGAGATATACTTTTGCTTAAGATAAATTTTAATTTGTTTCTTAAAAGCTCTGTTTTTCAATATTCTTTATCTCTTTAGGTAATGAATTCCATGTTCTGATAGCGGTATTAATAAATTATTCTTTCAAGACTTTTTTTCTGTACTTAATGCAGGTTCTTATCCTGTGACTGCAGTAAATTTCTTTCTAAATCACTTTATATATATTTAGCAGGAGGTCATATTTATGCTTTTCAAAATAGCATTCAACAATTGAAAAACTCAAATTTGGCCATTTTACTGTATTTTGTAAAATTAGTTATATTTTTGTAACACCGCGACACCCGCACATTATGCCACACAGTGCAAAAGGGTTATGTGTTCTGACTCAATTCGAACACAGTAACTATATAAGATAAGATACGATAACCTTCATTCAGATAAATGTTAACAATTAAATAACTGATAATTTATCTGAATAGCGTCATTAAATTTACAAAAACACATATATACGATTCACATAAATTACAAAAGAAATCTTGCAAGCTATCGATAAATTACTATAGTAAATTTTAAATAATGAGTTATATTAAAGTCATTGTTATTAAATTTGTATCCTAGCCATGATTTTCCAGAAATATATTGTTGCTTAAGAAAGATTTTTAAATGCTTTTTAAAAAATTTCAATTTTTCAATATTTTTAATTTCGTTAGGTAGTGAATTCCAGGTTCGAATGGCGACATTAATGAAGGATTTCTTTAAAACGATTTTCTTATACTTAACACATGTAAAAATCTTGAATTCTGTTTATGAGTAAATCCCGGTATTTTAATCGTCTTATAAGGCGGTAGGTTTCTGATTAGCTTGAAGAATGTCAGAGGGGTATTCAATATAACTAGTTGTTTTGGAATAAGAATTGACCCAGAAATGTACTGTTTGGTTTTCGATGAGTTTTTCGTTGTGATATTTAATGCCCATCTTAATTGAATATCAAGTTTTTTATAAAGCACTTCGCTTAGATCAGTAAATAAAATATTTGCGTAAATTAGGTGACTCATGATGAAAGCATGGAAGAATTGAATTATCGCACAAGGTGGTAATTGCCTAACTACTAGTGTCATACTTTTTATACCTATAGCTAAATTTCTAACTATTAAATTGATGTGAGAGTTGAATTTTCGCTTTGAGTCAATAGTTACTCCTAGGTACTTGAAAGTGTCCACAATAGGAACATTAATATTATTTACATTTAAAGTCACATCAGAAACATCGAATTTGCTTTCATTCGGCACAAAATACAAAATTCTGTTTTAGCTTCATTAATATTCAAAAGTATTTTGACAATTCGTTACAATTTAATTCTATAGATTCCGCTGCTAGATGCATTGATAAATTATCGCTGAAAATGCAAGTGTCATCGGCATATTGGATTAAATTGCAATTAGTTATAGAATGCATGTCATTTACATAAATGCTAAAAAGAAAAGGACCTAGAATCGTACCTTGAGGCACCCCATTGTAAACCGGTAACCATTCTGAAAAAATATCATTTAATTTAACTCTTTGGAATCTTTGTTTGAGGTAACTAGTTATCAATTACTTACTATTACTAGAAAATCCTAAGTAAGATAGTTTTTCAATTAGAATGTTATGATTAATCGAATCAAAGGCTTTTGAAAGATCTAAACAAGCTATAGCTACAAATTTATTAGAATCAAGTGGTGCTCTCCAAGTTTCAGTAGGATTTAATTGTACATCAGTTGTTACTCTTAATATCTTTGCTTATCTTGGGATTAAATGACTTTGGAATTAAAAATAATACACCTCCACCTTTGGATTTTCCTAACGCTTTGTTCAAAATTCTATCCCTTCTAAATAGTGCATAATTTTCATTAACAGTCCATGAGCCATCTAGATCTTCGTTTTTTAACCAAGTTTCGGAAACTGCGAGAATTAAATCATTTTTAGAGCTNAAATTAAACTTTTCACCATTTAAGCTATTCACAAATTTATATATATATATATATATATATAAATTTGTGAATAGCTTAAATGGTGAAAAGTTTAATTTTTGAGACAAGTTAGAAATAATTTTGTTCACTTTAACTATTTCGTTGTTACTCTGAAGTAACCTATTGAAGAAAGGAGGAAGTTCGCTGAAGAAAAGTCTTGTAGGATTAAACTTGTGCTTAATAACTTTAATAAGGTTCGAATACTTAGCTGCGTAATTTTCTGTATCCTGTAGAATGTCGTTTCGTCCGATTTGTACAAAGACAGTTTCGATTTGTGTTTGGGTACATAATTCAAGCGTGTGTTGTAATTCGGAAATGCATGCTCCTGGATATGAGTGAACTGTGACTTCCTGGTTTTTTAATTAAATTTTTCGATCTAAATTTCCTACCTAACACTAAAAAATTTGTACCTGTTTTAATTTTACGTGGCTTCCTGGGAGGGCGAGACGAGCTACAGGATGTGGTCAGGTTACTAGATGTTTTTTCCGGATGTTGTGATTCGTGTGAATGCATAGATGTGGATGGCGTTGTAAACATGTTCGAGTGCTCTCTGAAGAATGTATGCAGCGATAGCAGTTCTTCTTTGCTGAGCGCTAGAAATGGCGCTACTAGTTTGCTATGCATATCATTGGAATTGCAATTCGCGTCAACGATGCTTTTCAGAGGAGAGCGGAGCTACTACCTCGAATGAAATCATCGCGGCCAATGTAATCAGTAATTTACTGAAAGAATGCACGCACCCACACACATGCACAATTCAATTTATGCGAAAGATTAATTTACTAATGTAAATATTGTGCTCAAGCCGCAAGCCATTACAATCTTCAGAAAAATCTCCGAAAATGTATTTGCACATAGTGAATATCTTGGATTTGTTAAATCCAAACCAATGTTTTTAAAACTTGACAACCATTTTGTTCCGAAAACTACCAACTCAATTCGCTTGCAGCCGCGTTATGTCACTGGTTGGTGAAAATGAAACATGGACTGTTTAAAATTGCTTTAAAATTTATACTTGTTTTGTTTTTCATTGCTTTTTCGCAATTTGTTTAAAGATAAATTTTCACTTATATCCATACATAATCTTTCTCGTTTAGAATATTGTGGAAAAAGATACGTACTCTACAAGAGCTAACAAGCTATTGCACTAATCCTTCAAAGGAAGCCCTTGCAGCGATGGAGATCACTGATGATGATGTCTTGGCAGAAGTTAAAAATTTTGTTCAAGATCTTGAACCTCGGGAAAGCTTTGATTTTTACAAATGAATCTCAATCTATTTTTTTAGGCTTAGTAATTATTCACCTATCATGATTTTCTGTAAAATATTTTGTTAATAGTTTGTAATTATTGTATATTTGTAATATAAACACTTCGTTTATCTTGTATTGTTCAATAAATAGTAAATATTTTTCAATGTTTAGATTATCTTGTTGTTATCATAGATGCTATCTTGACCCTACCAACATCGATTATCTGAGATTTATCTCCATTAACTAATTCTTAGTTAACCTTAAATTGTCTATGTTCTTTTAAAATGACAAACTGATTTTTCACATTCTCAAACAATTTTCTCCAAGCCTATTATGAATTTTAGAAATCCTGANGGAGGAAGTTCGCTGAAGAAAAGTCTTGTAGGATTAAACTTGTGCTTAATAACTTTAATAAGGTTCGAATACTTAGCTGCGTAATTTTCTGTATCCTGTAGAATGTCGTTTCGTCCGATTTGTACAAAGACAGTTTCGATTTGTGTTTGGGTACATAATTCAAGCGTGTGTTGTAATTCGGAAATGCATGCTCCTGGATATGAGTGAACTGTGACTTCCTGGTTTTTTAATTAAATTTTTCGATCTAAATTTCCTACCTAACACTAAAAAATTTGTACCTGTTTTAATTTTACGTGGCTTCCTGGGAGGGCGAGACGAGCTACAGGATGTGGTCAGGTTACTAGATGTTTTTTCCGGATGTTGTGATTCGTGTGAATGCATAGATGTGGATGGCGTTGTAAACATGTTCGAGTGCTCTCTGAAGAATGTATGCAGCGATAGCAGTTCTTCTTTGCTGAGCGCTAGAAATGGCGCTACTAGTTTGCTATGCATATCATTGGAATTGCAATTCGCGTCAACGATGCTTTTCAGAGGAGAGCGGAGCTACTACCTCGAATGAAATCATCGCGGCCAATGTAATCAGTAATTTACTGAAAGAATGCACGCACCCACACACATGCACAATTCAATTTATGCGAAAGATTAATTTACTAATGTAAATATTGTGCTCAAGCCGCAAGCCATTACAATCTTCAGAAAAATCTCCGAAAATGTATTTGCACATAGTGAATATCTTGGATTTGTTAAATCCAAACCAATGTTTTTAAAACTTGACAACCATTTTGTTCCGAAAACTACCAACTCAATTCGCTTGCAGCCGCGTTATGTCACTGGTTGGTGAAAATGAAACATGGACTGTTTAAAATTGCTTTAAAATTTATACTTGTTTTGTTTTTCATTGCTTTTTCGCAATTTGTTTAAAGATAAATTTTCACTTATATCCATACATAATCTTTCTCGTTTAGAATATTGTGGAAAAAGATACGTACTCTACAAGAGCTAACAAGCTATTGCACTAATCCTTCAAAGGAAGCCCTTGCAGCGATGGAGATCACTGATGATGATGTCTTGGCAGAAGTTAAAAATTTTGTTCAAGATCTTGAACCTCGGGAAAGCTTTGATTTTTACAAATGAATCTCAATCTATTTTTTTAGGCTTAGTAATTATTCACCTATCATGATTTTCTGTAAAATATTTTGTTAATAGTTTGTAATTATTGTATATTTGTAATATAAACACTTCGTTTATCTTGTATTGTTCAATAAATAGTAAATATTTTTCAATGTTTAGATTATCTTGTTGTTATCATAGATGCTATCTTGACCCTACCAACATCGATTATCTGAGATTTATCTCCATTAACTAATTCTTAGTTAACCTTAAATTGTCTATGTTCTTTTAAAATGACAAACTGATTTTTCACATTCTCAAACAATTTTCTCCAAGCCTATTATGAATTTTAGAAATCCTGAAATATGGACACAACTATTAGGGAAAGTACTCGAATGTAAATATGTAAATTGAGAATGTGTACTAGAGTGCATTGCTGAGCATTGAAAATATTTTTTTATAAAAGTTTCAAATTTTCTCAATACCTAAAGTTTAGTTAATCAGGACTAAGGCCCATAGTAATTACAGCTAATCTTAAATTTTTTCTTGTATGTAATAGATCACTCAAACCTCTCGAGTCGTCTCGTGTAGTGATGCGAATGTTCGGGTACCCTATTTTGACCGACCGTACCGCGGTTAAAGGTGAAGGTTTTACAAGTACGGATACAAGTTTGAAAATTCTAGGTGAAGTTGTTAATTTTCATAACAAAACGTTTAAGTAAATTCTCATGGGATGAGATTTCTCTCCCATGTCTGTCTTATTCCATGAATAATTGTTTTGTGCATCCCATCCTACCCATTATCCTATAAGCCACTTCAATGACTGTTCTATTATATATATATATATATATATATATAATTCATTAATATTTTTAAAGAAAAATTATCATTGTGAGATAACAAAATAGGTCACTATTGCTTCTGTTAGCAGTAAGAAAAAATTGTTTCAGAAAAACAAGTTAGATGTTGCCTTAATTAATAAGGCAAATTTGGTTCTATCATAGATGCCTATGTAAACGCTGTTATCATAGTTAAATTTCATTAGGTTTGACATCACAAGAGGAAGTTAGTGTTAAGGTATGCATATACAAAAAACGTTAAATTTGGTAGTGGAAGCATAATGTATTTTGGGTCATCAAACTGCAGTACATTCAACAGTCGATACTATATTAAGTTGTTAGACAGGACAGTCATGCTTCTCGATTTTGAACTTGACAACTTTTCTTACGCAATACATTAATCGATTTTTTATCACGTGAATAATCGAAATAGGGTTAAAGCCCCTGAATTTTTTAAAAATTTTGACGAATTCGATGTTAAAAAGTGCATTTCACTATCTTAGTTTTAAATTTTTTACCAAAAAAATTTTTACTTAACCTACCAAAGTCAATTTTGAAAATCTGAAGGGGAAGGCCAGAGGCCATTGGTTATAGGCAAACATTTCATGAGGAATGCAAGCATTTCTACTATGTTAAGAAAATGAGGCACGTTCTTCTATTCCTCCGCTCCGTGGCGCACCCCTTTCGGTCCGCATCAGTCTGGCAGTATATGCAATGAGTTGGGCCCTCAGACCTCGAGAAATGATTAATATTAACGATATATTAAATGATTTTGATTTATTTTCCAGGAAAACCAAACTAAAATGTTGCTATTAAAAAATAGAACAGCTCCGTGAATATTTTTACTTTTAGTAAATTAACTGGAGACTTTATTTCCAAACTTGGTAAGTCCCTAATATTTCCATCAAAGGAACCACGTAAGGCAGAGTATTTGAAACAACGTTTGAGTATTATAATTCAGCAGACAAATGCCGCTTGCATTTTGGGGACAATAGAAAATGAATCTTCATTAGAAGAATTGTTTTATATCTTCTAGATAGATTGGACATTAAGGAAAAAAAAGATTATTTAAGAAATAATGACAAACATCGACTTGCTCATGTAATTAAAACTTTTTGATTTAATGTCAAGGAAAAGACAAATGCTAAATTGAAGCACAAAGTGGTTCAGGGATGACGTCCAGAAAATAAAGCAAGCCCGAGTAAAAGCAAAATTTATGGAGTTCATTAAAAAAAATACAAATATTGTCAATTCAAGTCTTTCATTTCAAGAAGATGATTTATAATTTGAAATATAATTCGGATTACTAAATATTTATTGTACATACATAGATTTGTATTTAGAAATTGTAAAATAAAACATTTTTATCGCCGGAAAAAAAATAGTGCACATTTCTAAAGAAATTCAATTCTCTGTAATGATAAGCTCTATGGACCACCAAACTGTCACCATGGACCCCCCAATTTGCAATTTTTTGTTCGTCGACCCATAGTTAAGTTACATAGACCCTAGGGTCCATGTGGATCTCGATTGAAAGCCACTGATTTAACCCGTTGTTTGAGCGTTTATCTTGATCGACAGGCCTTTCCAAATCATAAATTTCGCTTAATCTCACTTTCGATAGAAGAACTAAGCAATGGTAAATAAGATTTACTTATGAACTGAACAGATCCACATTTAATATGATTTCTGATTAAGTGTGATGGCATAAAGGATACCAACCTAAAGACATTTGCTGTTGACCTCCAAACCGTGAAAACAAATCTGATGATATGTCATCAATGAGGGAAAAATATTCAATTCGTAATCGTCCTCGTTTTTACTGGATGGAGAATTTGCACGGGGGAAAGATCTCTTGCATATGTGACGAGGATAATATCAATGCATTAGACATCATGTTTTAAGAAGCGATTGCATTAATTTCCTCAGTACATTCTCAGTTTAGAGATACATCTTTTAAGCAAATTAAGGCAGCAACAAATTCGCCTGCTAAGTCAGAAATGGCCATCCCAGTAAACATAGAACTGTCGTAACGACGTCGCTGAACGACATAATAACGGCATTAAAACGACATTACGAAACAACGTTTTTTCACAATAATACGACAAACTATCAATAAAAATGCTGTTTTTAAAAAAATTTATTTTCAAATTGTCATAATACTAAAATTATTCCTATTTTTAAATATTTTTTGCTAGACGGAATTATACACCGCCACTAATCCGCACTACAAACGCCACTCAAACAATTCAACGCCTATTAAACGACAATACACCACAAAAACGACGTCGTTACAACAGCTCAATGTTTACTGGGATGGACCGTACAGGGCTTGGACTGAAGTATTGGAAAAGGTGGGCCGATATTCTCGAAAACATTGACTAAAATACATGTGCATGTAAGTCAAAGTTAATGCAGTTAATGCTATATAATTTATAAACAATATGTTGAAAAATGAATTTTGCCGATGTTCAGCTCTGTGCTGAATCAGAACAAAGAGATTATGGGCATTATCAGCCGATTCGTTGGCCACTCAGAGATTCTATGAAGAATTCGATGTTCAGATTCCGTACATTTTGCAATTTTATCTTGATAGACTTTTATTCTTTTTGCACTTTAGTTACAAAATCATGCCTTTTCGAATAGTGTCACGAAAAACAGATATCTTCTGGGATTACTTTTTCAAAGAACTACATATTTTTACGTAATTGCATTTCGATAGAAGTTCTTTACAACTTATCACTGGTTAAGCAGTTTATTAAATAATATTGACAGATGATCATATGGAGAAATTTAGATCACTGTTTTTGTAAATGTCCTAGCCATCTAACGGTCAAATTTATCTCTAATTTGAAAATTTTAATGCTTGTAAAATTAAAATGAACAATTAAGCTAACATAAAATGCTTTGTAGGAACTAATTATGGCATTCTTTTTTTCTAAACTAGCTGACACACGTTCCCTTTTTTATGAATTGGTATCGCAATGCAGACGGATTTCACGTGTTCCATAAAATGCATTGCGACTGCTATGCAGAGTGAAACACGATCCATTTTTATGAATGCCGTACTCTGTCAAAAGTAGCAGTTGCGATCGCAGTCCATTTTTAATTACCCTTTCAATCACTGACAAATTACAACAACCCTTCATTCATTTCTATCACTAGGTTTTGCATCAGAGTACATATTTTTGGATTCCCATTTGTAAATATTGGTTTCAATTAATTCTTCGTAAAGTATTTTTTTGATAACAACACAGACACATACGTATATAAATCTTGTATTTGTTAATTAGTGAGATAAAATTAAACTTATTTTACATTTATGGGAATTAAATTCCATAGAAGAAACATCTATTAAAGGAAAATTCCATCTAATTAAAGGAAAAAGGGCCCGGCGGTTGACCACCCACCCCCTCCCCCCCAAGTAATACTATAGACAAGGGCTATGCGGTTTTTGACGGGGCGGATACGGGTACCATTGCTATTGTTGTGCCCGGTTACGTGTAAGGAATAATAAAAAATGTAAAACACGCGAGTATAATGCTAAAAGACAATGTAAAAAATTTATTTTCTTTAACGATTGACTGCTTTGTGTCTAATGAACATTCATCGTGATGTGATGATTGACATTTCTACCATTGCCGAACGTTATTTAAATAAGCATCATCGTAGACTTTTTTCTAAAATATAAAAAAATACAAAAGTCATAAAAAGTTCTAATTCTCATTCACAGTCACATGCATTTAAAAAAATAAAAATTTATTCGATAAAAACAGTTTAATTATTTTGTAACTAGCCTATATATTTTGCGCCTTTTTTCAGCTGGATCCCCCCCCCTCCCGTAAAAATTAGACTACTTGCGCACCTCTGGTGTAAGTATGAGGTCTTGTCTTCTCACATTAAAATATGCTTTTTGTGATTAGAAAGAAATTGAATATAATTTCTACATGTGTATTTATATTTTACTTAAAACATCATTGTGCTACAAACAAATGTTTAGTATCAAAATGGCTATTAAATATTAATTCTAGTTTATTATTTTATAATATATATACGGGGTCTGAAGCTTTTGGTCCCAAATGCGGAGACATTATAAAATATGCTTAAAGAATACCTGAGAAAAATACTAAACTTAAAAAACTTCATGCCCCTCTATTTTGGAATTTATTGTAATTAAAAACAAAAAAGAATTCCAGTTTTACAATGTAATGTTGCACAAATTTACAATTTATTTAAAGTGTATTAGTGCTTGATGCTGACTTTGCTACATCTTCCATGAGCTTAATAGCCTTCTGAGCTGCTGGATTTTTCCTAGAAACATCATTATACCAACATGTTTTAAGCTTCAATAACATTTTATGGATTCTCTTTTTGGATAAAGCACTAGCGCGTTTTGAAGCTCTAGATACACTAGATGTTAGTATCAAAACATTGATTTGAAAAGCAGAAAGAGAACGAAGTATTGGCGATTAATTACAAACTTGCTAAACATAAGACCGATTATCTGGAAAGTGCAAATTTTTGCTGGCAACTTTATTTGGGAGGGATCCAATACTCCCAGCAAGTTGAAGTCGGTGAATATCATTTATGAAATCCATGCGTAACTTTCGTATAGGATGTTTTTAGTGTCTTTATAATATCATTTTATCAATTTTTCAGCTTTACAGCAATTATAACAATATAATATTGTTACTGAGGACGAGACATCTCTTTTATTACACTTACCTGAATGGAGTCATAAAGAAGAGAAAACTCCTTTGAAGATGAGAAGTGGCACCTCACTTCAAAAAAGGATGCTTTCCGCGTTTTGAGATAAAAGTGGAGTCAATCACTTAAGCTTCTTCCTAATGGACAAACAATAGATGGTCAATACTATGCCAAATTGGAATACCGTAAGAAGAAACAGAAATCCAGAACTGTTCCAATTTGGCTCCTTGTTTGCAGTGATCTCATCCATGCAAATAATACTGCACAATTTCAACAAAAATGAGTTGTCATACACTTTTAAAACATCTACCGTATAACAGCAATTACTTGTTATTCATGTACATGAAGAAACAATGACTTGGACATCATTTTGAAACATCACATGCACTCCAGAAATTTGTATAAAAGTGGTTTGCCAAGCTCCCTGGAAAATGTTTGGCTTATACATTTCAAGAATTGGTTATTTGATGGAATAAGCTGATTGCTGCTAATGGTACTTATATTAAAAAATAATTACATAAGCTTTTCGAACTACTAATTAATAGAGTTCAATAAAAATTGTTTTAGTTTTATATATATATATATATAGTGGTGTGAAATCTTTAGATTCAATTCAAAACGAAAACTTTTTGCCACACGTTTTGCAGTATGACATGGCGCACCAATCGTTCCTGAAAACAAAGTCAGGCTGAGTCATACCAGTCATGAATCTGTAGATCTTTTTTAATCATTTATCAATAGTCACACAATTTTGTAATAAGAAGTACAAAACTACATAATTTCACACCACTATAGTATATATTATATATATAAAACTAAAACAATAGAGATTCATACGCCCGATTGGATTTTCATTCTTTGTTACCACGTAATCGAGTGGGATAAAGTTCAGAATTTGGACAATCGTGATCAGAAGGGTACGTGTCTGGATCACGTCAGGGTCACCATGAATCAGCATCTGATGCCGAGCAGTTAAGAATACTTTTATAATAAATATTGTATTCTTTAATCTCATTACTTGCACAGATTACTATAATTTTATATTTTGCATTTTACCAGAATTTAAATAAACGTATTGTACATAAAATAGACTTTTTTCTTTTACTCTATTGGACTTCACACCACTGTATATATATATATATATTTTTTTTTTAAATTGAAATTTTAAAATATAGTTTTAAGAAATTTACAAAAATTGAAATTTGAAAGAAGTTAGGCAAATTTTCTTAATTGCCATTTGCGGTTCAAGAAATTTTTCACAAATTTGTGTTTTCAAAAGCTAACATAAATTGCTTTATGGAACAGAATTGGAAACATATTCAAATAGGCAATCAAATATCTTTAAAAATTTTAGTATGACGTTTTGAATTTTAGTTTTCTCTTTGAGCAAACATCAATTTTGAAAAAATGTACTCAAATTTATGTTTTCAAAAGCTAATATAAAATGCTTTGGGGAAAAAATTGAAAGCATATAGGAATTTTAAAATCAGATTCAAATAGGCAATGAAAGGATCGTTAAAGATTTCATTATGACTTTTTGAGTTTTACTGGCTTAACTACATAAATTAGGAATTTGTTGTTTGTGCCTTTAGAAAATTGATATATTGAGAGAGACATCTAGCGAAAAAACTAGGCATTTCAACCAGATTTTCTGTGCTTTAATTTCTCCATATGTGCATCAATAATTAGAACGGTCAGAGTATTAATGTTTGCATGCACATAAAAATGCTTAGAGGGACTGCACTATATTATGTAAATTTTCTACTTCAAGGTACAAATGCAAGAATAGTTTTTGCTTTACTTTATCCGGTTTTTGTACAATATTTTAATCTGCCCGCTAATCAATTGGCATCAATCAAGTCCCTTCTGTTTATTTCATGGAGTTTCAAGTCTTTGTCCGGATTGATAAGTGATTCATTACCAATATGTGGACTAAGGCGATTGCCGTATATGGTATTTGGCTTATTGATCTGTCTAATAGCCACAGGAAGTATGGGAATCTTAAATTTACCAAAGCCATATTACACGGTATTTACAAGCAACTGTACTAGAGACACGTCTTTCATCTATAATTCCAACTCAAGAAATGAGGTTTGTGACTTATTATTGTCATTAGTATTTGCGCTATAACCATGGCCAATAAACTAATTTTTTGCACTTATTTCGATATTTTTGAGCTTTCATTACAGCGCTGAAAATGGAATTTTTCGATTTGGAAAATTCCCAATTCAATCTTCCACTAATTGCCAAACCCAACTAGTCACAAATTGCATATACGTAACCTAATGATCTGAAGTTGCACAGTTGGATATGAATATGATGTTTTCGGTATCAATTCTATTAAAAACCAGATTTAGTTTAGGAATTTTTAACGTTTTGAACTATTTTTGATATGGCTAATACGGTGATGATGACTGACAACAAAAGTTTATATTCTATTCACAATGTTTTATATGTCATTAGATATTTTTATTTGTTAAATATTGGGATCCTCAAGCCAGTGTGTTCAACTGTTCATTCTTGGAAATTAAAATTCAGAAATACTAAAAATTTAATGTCAATTCGGTTTTTAAGAAAAAACCTTGTTTTCGTTTCGGTTTATGTTTTCTTTGTGTGAAATTTATTTTTTTTGTTCTGTACGTATAACCTAGGTCTATAGCATGACGAAAACATAGCAAGAGTCCCCTACCCCGTCTACATACTGCCCGATTAACATTTTGTTGGGATCTATTTTGCACAGAGACCACTAAATTTCACCAACCATTTATGGCNACGAGAATTTGTGCGCACGGTGCCAACTAGAGTGGTCTGCTTCGACGAGAGGTAGTTCGCAAGAGAGACGCTCGTGAAGAAGTTATCACAAGTTATATTGTAGGATTTTCGTTCCAAAGAAGACAGTAGCTTCTTGACTGCAAAATCAGCAAGACATTCGCCATTTCGGTGAGGTGCTTCGCATTTTCCCAAATAAGGGACAATGTTCCAACCAAAATTTAAATCCGAATTTATCGGGTTTGTTGGGCATGAAAACAACAAATCGAATACGGGTTTTCATGGGAACTAGCTGCTCGTCGAGACATTAAGAAAAGTTGGGAACAAAGTTTTCGCGACAACTTTTGGCAATTTTATCAAAGATTTCTCGAACATGAGTGAAAGGATCTTCATCGCTTCGAAAAGAACGTGTTCTCTTCTCATCAAANTGGGATCTATTTTGCACAGAGACCACTAAATTTCACCAACCATTTATGGCTCCTGTCGATAGGGGCTCAGCGAGAAAATATATGAGGGGTACAATTGCAAATTTGCTGCCCCTGCAAATTGCAACAAGGATAGTCTCACTTTACTTCTCTAAACCTACTACATGTATAGTAAAATTTTGATAGCCCATATATAAATTACCTAATTATACAATGATGACATATATGACAAATATTTGTATGTTCGAACACGTATCTATTAACACTAGAAGCCCCGGGCTTTTTTTCTACCTTGAAGCCCCATTTCGTCACTTTTGACGAAATTCAATAAGAAAGAATGAAATTGATCCTATTCTCATTCTTACCATCTTTATAATAAAAACAATATGTATTATTTGAAATTGACAATGTTTTATACACATGAGCATGTAAAAGCAATTTATTAACATGTACATGTATTGTATAAACATGTAAAACCAATTTATGGACGAGAGAGTTTGTAGACCAACAAAGTTTGCGAAATCAAAGGCAGTTTGCGCAGGTCGTCAAAGCAAACTTTTCAATTGCATTGTCACAGTGCGAACCGCAAAGAAAAATTCCGCACGATCGGCATTTCACAGACCGGCGGTTCTTACACATAATCACACCACATTTTCGTTTGGTTGAGGTATCGCGACACGGTGGTGGAAATTGCAATGGAGTCACAGTTCGAGCTTGTGTACAGGCCAGTTGCTCAACAAGGTTTAGCAAGAAAACTTTCCGCGGAATTTCAGAATACTTGCTTTCCTTGAAAACAATCCACGAGTTGTGGAGAGTCACATTCAACATATTGTGCCAAATGGTAACAGGCCAGCGGCGACTTGCTGCGCGTGTCGAGTAAAGCCGCAGCATGGAATCAGCTGCGTAGACTCCGCATTTATTTTTATTGTAAAAAAGAATTGGAAAAGGTTTCCTCTTACCCGACTCGTCACACTTTCGGTTGACGTGCATGGTTGTAAGGAGGCATACACTCTTTTTTTGCTTGCCTTGATGTTTCAATTCGAGGATCTCATCACTTTGACTGTAATAAAAGCACGTTTCGTGCAACTCGAGAGATTCGCTTTTCATCTCTTCTGGCAGACCACGAGAATTTGTGCGCACGGTGCCAACTAGAGTGGTCTGCTTCGACGAGAGGTAGTTCGCAAGAGAGACGCTCGTGAAGAAGTTATCACAAGTTATATTGTAGGATTTTCGTTCCAAAGAAGACAGTAGCTTCTTGACTGCAAAATCAGCAAGACA
>CABFPE010000970.1:38965-64567 GCA_900660155.1 Hofstenia miamia | reverse complement strand
ACAAGGCAACAAAGGAATGCCACTGTTTTCAAAATGTGCAATAGACCATTTACTTACGTGGGAAGTGGCATTGTCTTGTTGAAGATATGCTCCACCTTCAGGAAATCATTCATTCATTTGCTGGTATACACGTTTATCCATAACATTTGCAATATAAAACTCTGTGATGCAAACTTTTTGTCCACGACTGTAAGTAGTATTTAATAGTTTATTCCGGAATTCATAAGGAATTTGTATACCAACAAATGAATACATTTTTTAGTATCTTCATTGTATTATAACATGGTAGCAGAAAGTGAAGTGTAAGTCATACAAAAATCCTCCGAAGTTCAATCCAGGTGAAGATAGTTATTCCAGATGGAAGAAGGAGATAAACATTTGTCATCTTATGACAGATCTTGAAAAGAAGAAGCGAGCTTTAGCTATTGTTCTTTGTTTGTATGGTACAGCAAAGGAAATTGCATTGTCAATTCCAACCTGCGATTTGAACTCGGATAATGGATTCAATACAATGATTACTTACCTTAATACATCCTTTCAAATGTCAGAACATGAAGCATATGAACTTTACTTAACGTTTAAATCAATGGAGCGAAAATCGGAAGAAACTATAAGAGAATTTGTATTAAATTTTGAAAATCGTTTAAGCCAACTTAAAGACAAGAACCTTGAGTTCAGTGACGGTATTCTAGCTGCAGGGATGTTAATTAAATCGTTAGTAAGTGAACAGGAACGAAGAGTTATTCTGGCTACTTCAAAAGTGTCCCTGGCCAATGTGAAATCAGTGTCACTTCTATTAACAATTACAAGTAATACAAATGTTTATAATCAATCGGCTGTATTTAAAGTGCGTTTCATGTTTCTAGAAATACATGCAATAATGTTTCACATTCAACACCTATTTGATCGATATTTGCTTCGAAATCTAAAAGTAACCGTGACAATGGTGATTCTAGTTTCAGTAATTGCCCACGATGCTACGTTTTGCAAGAAGTTGTCCCGATCGTAACAATTTCAACAGTGCAAGTGCATTTTTATACTGAAGAAATCATAGATACAGGTAGTGCATCACAATGAAGAAACCGATCAAGGATATTATATTTATGCATCAGGTTTGCGTACATCTTTTAATGACACTTCGTCCCAGTATCAGTATCGTCTCCTGGATGCGGTTGCAGGAGAGGTATGGCTGTTTAAATATTTATTTGCTATTAACATTTCTTTTTATAATATTTCTAAAAGTGATTCTATTCTTTTCTTTGTTGATGGGAGCAAAAGAAAGCTATATATAGGGTTTTGTTGCCTATTAAAAGAGGAGAGATCCAACGATTGATAAATGTTGAAATAATACCTGGAAAGCTACCATTGCTTATTTCCTTAAGGTCTTTGAATCGCATGTGCGCTGTGATAAATACCGCTAGTAATGAAATTGATATTGAAGGGAAAGTTACTGTTCCATTGGTCATGATCCCAAGTGGTCACTATGAGTTACGAATCTGTGGTAAAGGTGATAATTTTGATATACATGCTATTCATTCTGTTCTGTTTAATAACACAAATTCTGAAAATTTGAGTGCTAATGAAATCTGCAAAATTCATCAACAATTGGATCATCCTGGAACTCATAAGTAAAAATGTTACTTAAATCTGTAAATGCAACTTATGATGCAAATGATATTAATATTCTTGAACGCACTTGTAAAATCTGTCGTGTGCATGGAAAACCTCCCAAACAACCTGTATTGTAGCATTTCCTTGTAGTGTTGATTTTAACAAAAAACTGTCATTGGATTTCTTCTTCATTGTTAGGAATAAGAAAATTTGCGCTCTTCGCATTATTGATATATTCACCCGATCTAATGTTTTTGTTTTCATAGAAAGGAAAGACACCGCATTATTCAAAAGGCGTTTCTGGCCAAATGGATTACACTATTTTTGTAATAAACGTAATGTTGTGCACGAAGCCACAGCTCCTTATTCTCCTTTTAACAATGGTCTTGTCGAAAGGCACAATGCCGTTATTAAAGTAGTTATAGATGAGAAAACTACTGAAATAAGTACATTTTTGAAATTTGCGTGTTTTGCAAAAATTGTCTACCAAACTCAAGTGGGTATTCTCCATACCAGCCTGTTTTTGGTCGAAATCCTCGAATTTCTTCAATTATGGACGACAATTTCTTAGCTTTAGAGACATTTACTATTAACGACTTGGAAGGTAATAATTTAATTATTTTAAATAACATTCATAAATCGCTTATTAAAGCAGAAAGTTCGAAAACTATTAGAAATGCAATATGTCGATCAACTAGACCCCAACGTGCTGATATAAGATTGAAAGAAAAGTAATGTATTTGTCTCGTGGACGTAAGTTATGGTTAGGACAAGCTATAGTTACAAGCTATGATAAAGGTGAGGTTTTACTAAAACATGGATCAAGGTATGTACGTTGTTATATTTCTTCTTTAAAATTGTTTAATGATGTAGATAATTCCACATTTTCAAAATCAACCAATAACTTCTTTGAGCTTAGCCCTAAAGTTAGTCACAACATTGAAAACCAGTTAGTCACAACATTTGATGATGAGTCATCAACTGATAGTAAAGAGGAACAAAATATTGAAGATAAGGAAATAAGTCTAGAAGAAAAATAACTGAGACAATATCCGGGACATGACACAACGTTTGCCAAACAGTACTTGCACATTGAAAATACTGATACTTTTACTGTGGCATAAAGACTTTCATCGATGTTGCAATCTTTATTTGTCATTTATTTCAATTTCAAAATTATTATTTCGAATTTATTTCAATTGTAATTTTGGCATAGTGCCAATGGTGCTATATATTTTAGTTTGAATTTCTGCTAATTTAACAGCGTAGTAAAACTCTAGCAGATGATTGATTTGTACCTGTCAGTTATTTGTTCATATTTTCACCGGTATGTTTTGTTTACAATTACCGGTTTTCATTTGAATAAATATCCGTGAATTGTTCATTTATTGTCTCTTCAGTTTATTCTCAGTAAATTCGTTTTTAAACTTTATTTTTTACTTATGTGTTTCGAACTTTCCAACTGTAGTTAAAGGGCACCCAGACGTGGTACGATTTGGCTGGTTTGTTTTCCTTTAACTTAGGTTAGGTATACGGCTAGAGCTGTTGTACTGCTTGTCATTCGTTATTAAAATCGTTATTAATGCTTTCTGCAATATGAGATGGGAAACACACTGAGTTTAGGTTATTTTTACTAAGCACTTAGGTTGACTATTTGCACCCAAGAGTTAGGGATTCTTTATTCTTAATCAATTAGGGCTCTAGTCTTATGGGACTCTTCTTAAAGGTTTTCTGTATCGGGTCGGCCAAGGGTGACCACTCTTCCGCAACACGATCTCCTGTTTTACTTTTATATTAGGATAGTGTATATCAGCAGGAGGAGCTAATTATTTTGTAGCATTGGTAAATCCATGCATCGACTTGAAACCCTCAATAAGCTAGGATAGTAGAACAGTTAGCGGATTTCATACTGATGCCAAATTACCATTGCCAAACAAATGAATTAAATTCTTGAATGATAAATAGCTTGTATGAAGAAGTTAGTATAGCAGATCCTAAAGATTGTAATATTGTTAGTACTAGATGGGTTTGTAGCATGAAAGTTGACGCATTTGGGAATCAAAAACTAAAAGCAATACTAGTTGCGCGTGTATTTCAGGATCAAGATGTAGAAATTGACTCATATTCCGCAAAATGTAGTAAGTTGATAAATAGATTTCTTAGTGATTGCTGGGGTGTATCATTGGATAGCTATACTATTGATATTCTAACAGCTTTCGTTCAAGGACAAGCTATCAATCGTTAAGTCATTTTAATCCCGCCTACTGAAGCTGTTTGTCCTAATATGTGTATTGGAAAATTAATATTGCTTCTTACGGACTTAGTGATGCTGCCTGACTTTCGTATGAAAGGGTTGTGCAGGAATTAAAGATTATTGGAGGCAAAGTTTGTTGCCTTGATAAGGCACTTTTTATTTTTCATGACGGTATTAATCTAAATGGTATCATAAGTTTAAAAGTTGATTTTTTATTACAGGCCAATCTGCTTGGTTGAAAGATACAATTAATTTCTTTTTAGATGTTTTACAATTGGGAAATCAATTGAGATTGGAAAAGAGTTCGTCGATTATTTAAGAATGCAAATCAGATGAACGGAAAACTATTGGTGTGAATTACAGCAAAGGAACTACGCTGATAATCTTGAAGAAATTTGGGAATTTGATCCTAATATATCAAAAGTCTAGTTGGTAGTATTCAGTGGTTATCGACCAATTAAAGACCTGCCCTAGTAAATACGTTTGGAAAATTTGGCAAATATTTCCAAATATTTGGATAAAACTGCATAATTTTTGTAAATGGAAATATTCCAAATATTTGGCAAATATTTGCTAAATAATTGCCAAGTTTTCCAAATTTGTACAATTTGTAAATTCCTTAATTTACAGCTTATTTGAATAAATAGAAGGGTGCGTAGTATATAATAACCTATTTCAAACATTTTTGAAACCAATATAACGAAAATTTCAACTCTTTATTGACTACTATTATAAACAATTAAAATATTTATATATCTAAGAATAATTTATGCAAAATTTAAGTACACAATTAGTACTAGTTATGCACTGGAGTTATCACCTGTGTTCATTTACTTTTTTGTTCATACCAGAAATAATTGTTTAATCTACCATACTTATAGATGTTTAAATTATAATTCATAATTACCATAATTTTGAGCGAATTGTTATGAAATATAAACAAGCTAATTTGTATATAATCAATGTTGCCTTAATTTGAAATTATGATGTTGACTGACATGACTTGTTGGTCTTGGGTCTCTACATCTCTGTATACACTCAAATATATACTTTGTAGGCAGTTTAATCAACTGCTGTTATAAATAACTAACTGACGAAAATTTAATGCTTGGAATAAATGTATGAGTGTAATTGCTTAATATATTTAATGTACTCTAAAAAATTTACTTAGCCCAAAATTTGGAAAGTTTGCCAAATATTCGGCAAATTTTTGGAAAGTTTGCAAATTATTTGGAAAATTTGCCAAATGTTTGGCAATTTTTTGCCAAATTTATTTACTAGGGTGACATTACGTATTGGACATCAAGTTTAGTGTGGCAGATAAACCATCCACTGCCAATATTAAGTGTATTAATAAACTGGTAAGGTATTTACATCATCAAAATAGTTTTATCATATGATTTTTTTAAAAAACCAAACTGAAATTACTGTGGATGTTGATGCCTCATTCAGCAATCCAATTTGCTGTGGATGTTTAATTTTTTGGGGTCATCCAAGAAATCTAAAAGGGTGGCAAGGAGTGCACTGGCAGCCAACTCTATTTCTATGCTTGATGCTATTGACTGTGCTTGTTATATTCGAAATTTCTTTAGACTAGTGTTTGGTCATATTTATGGGACCACTATTTATACTGACAGCTGTTCATTAATTAAGGTTCATCTAATTCAATACCTCTTGAAAAACGTTTAGCAATTGATTTTGAGTTCATTCAAGAAGCCATTGCAAACAGTAAATGGAAATTTCAGTTTGTCAATTCATATGATATGCTAGCAGATTGTTTTGTTTAACAAAACATTAATAGTTGATTCTCTTCTTCAGGCTATAAATTTTTATTATTACATTTTGGAAAATAGAAAATAATGGGAATACGATTACAGTTAAATTTAAACCCATATTTTTATTTAAACATGTTGTCGAAACCAAACTGGTCTATTTTGTAAATAAGTAATATTGAATAATAAATTCATAAGAAATTTGTATACCAATAAATGAATACATTTTTTAGTATCTTCATTGTATTGTAACAGATCATTTGATAATTGATTGCTGGCATTAATGAAATACTATATTTACAAGTCAAACAAAGGTCTTGCTGAAACCTTAGCCAACTATGTTATGCAAAAATGTATAATTTGCAAAATGTATGAAATTAAATAATTTAACCCTGTAATGCTAAGCACAGAAAACATACTCACAAAGTATTTTTTTGTTTTTGGTTGATCTATAGGTCATGTAAATGATATTCCAACCTTGAATTTAGCGTGTATGTTGTTCATTAGTTTTTCTAATTCAGTGCATATTTAAAACTGCACAGCAGAGGTATGGGAAGTTGCAAATTGACTGTTCATGTTCATAAAAATATGTCAACGACTGAATGAGACTTTATCACGCCTTTATTATTTAATTTCAATTGATAGGAAGTATTTTGTAAATATTGAATATTAGGATTGATTGATATTATCATCTGCAAACAAATTAATTCTATGGTAGCTACAATTATTTGAGTACATCTTTGCAACTACATTTCATCTATAATAGAATTTATTAAAAAACTATAAACAATGAATATTCATTTGACATAAAATACATAAATCAATTTCCAGTCAACAACAAACTAAGGTAATTGAAATTGATTGTATTGCTGAATTTACCTTTCACTTAGCATAGAAATATTATTTTAAAAAACAAAATACCTAAAAAATATAACCGCCAAAAATCATATTTCATTTTCAAGTTTTGAATAAATCACAAATGATGTGTTTTGTGATTATCTATATTCTAAGGAACAAATAGAAAATGTGTCATTTTTTATTAGTTTCTTACAGTTAAGTTTAACTTGGAAAGATTACTCCCAATAGTTAAGATTTAGTGTTAATAATTATAATATATAATAAAATCTGTATGGAAAATATTTTGTAAAAATAATGACTGATGATGGGTTGTAAACAGAAATACAATTTAATTCTTTATTGTATGTTTTGTTAAGTCTAATCCATTTTTAGGGGTTCATTTTATATTAATATATAATTCCATAATGCATATAATATTCATACTAATTTTCAAAATAATCACTTTCAATTTATGTGATTAAATGAAATGTGTCATAGAAAGAAACTAGGTTCCCTTAATAATCTGAAATTTGCAATGATAATACATTACTGAGAAAATGAAATAATAAATAGTTTCTTTATAAATGCATCTAAAATCAATCCTTGTCAGGAAGAATTTGTCAGTCATTTCATTATTACATTGTATGTCATTGATCACTTAAAGAATTTGCAAGTATTTTTGAAAATGTAATTCCCAACATTGATTTTTCAATAGAAAAATTGAAAGTGTCTATTTCAAACAAGTTACTACAATATCTGTCATGGAGCTTCCTTACCATAAAATATAAGGTCCCATTCTTCATAAAATATTTAGCAATGCTAATTTTTAACATTTAATCTCTCATTATCACAGCTGTGTCACCTTGTATTTAACTAAATGGATAGATTTTCATAGTGGGACAGACATTGTAGTGAATAAAATTATATTTTTTTAAAAACAAACTGAATTTGCTCTTTTGATATTTTTAGCCTCTAAAATTTGATACTATAAATTTTGATATTTCCAAGCATTCTGATTGCACAATGTTACAACACAAGTGGCTTACACTGTAATTTTGAAATGATTTCTCATGCCACCTTTCAAAGGGCTTACAGCATTTGATTGGTTGATTTGTGACACTAACAGCCAATCAGAATCCTTGTTTTTCAACTAATCATCAACTGCTAATTTTTTCCATTAATAGGAATGCATTCCTAATATCTCCTCTTTATCCAAATTTATAAATTCTTGATTGACATCAACCAATCACAATTTACTATTAACTCTGTCATTCATTACTCAATTATGCTCAAACCTCCCCACATCTCACCAATGCTCTCCATGAGGAACAGTTGTTAAATTCATATAAAAATACAATCCAATTTAAAAATAGAAAATTATCAATTTCTATGAGAACCCTTTAATCTATTAACTTGAAAATAAGTTTCTAGACATAATTTTTTATTTGAAAGGGATTGGATAGTTTTAGAACAACTAAAACATTATTTAACAAGATATTTAACATTTTTTATTCAAAAGCTTACTGGTCCCATTATGATCCCATTGAATACTATTGTTTCATTTTTTAATGAAAATGTAACTGAATGAAACTATAGATTTCAAATTCTATTTTTTACGCAAAACAAATGCTATAATATGTCCTAATAATAGACACTTTTTAAGAAATTACAAGTAATTTTCATTATGTAGCAATAACATTAACCCAATCCATATTCACTGAAGTATTGGCCATAGCTATCATGAAGAATTGAATGTGTATGACAACATTGAAAACTTTCAAATAAATATTCAAATAGGCTTGTTAAACATCCATTCACTGGACCAATCAAACCAATTACCTGGTCAAATTTATCTAGTATATCACTTATAGAAATGTTTTTCTCAAAATTAACCATATAAAGACATTGGTAAGCTAAACAAGACTTGAGAATCACAGGATTTAGCTTAGAATAATTAAATTTTAGTACTTCAATGTTATTTACTACATACTTGATAACTTCTTTTGGACTAGTTAATTCACATTTGAACAACCCATAGATTGCACACTAAGTTTTCTAATTTTCTCCTGTCTTGGTATTATTTACAGCTTTCAGTATAATTGGTTCATGTACAATTTGAACATTTTTACTCAGTTTCAATATAAGGAGAAAAAAAATTCATTTCAATAATTTGTCTTTGTAAGGAAATGTCAAATTTTGCAAACTAATCCATTTTATAGGTTCTGCATCACTTGTAAACAGCCAAGATAGACCATTCTCATGTGAAATATCATGTAGAGTCACTTGGGGACATTCCCACATTTACCATTTTATTGAATGATTATATTCATACTAGTGATGTTATAAGATGTAAAGACATAATAATGACGTCATTGTTGATGTAACTTATTGTAGTGGGATGCTATGAATTTCCCCTTGCTTAAGTGCATGTGCAATTGCTTGATTAAATGCGCAAATTGCAGAGTTGTAAACAAGGTGCAGGTAGCAACTACTGTATAAATATAATTGCAACTGTACATTAAGTTAATAGATTTAGTTTTACTCAAAACATGATATTTTCTCTGATTGTTATTACATAAGTAATTTTTGATATGATAATAAGATAGGTTATCAGCAACAATTTGGGAATCTCCTCCTCTGAATTTCTAATGGCGCCAAATAGCTGTTATGACAGTGGTGTCCCCCAAATCATGAACTGATTTAGATTACATATACAGTTATGTATAGGGCTAAAAACTTTGGCTTTTGAATTCAACACGTACATGCACCCAATAATAACTTACATTGTGATTAAATCATGCCTGTTGGCTAGTACAAATGCACGGCAACTAAATGCTATTTAATTATCAGTTGAGATCTAATTCAACTACTGAGGCTCTTTATTTGGCTAGATAATAAATTGGGAGACATATAGGGAAGCACCACACAAGCAAGTTTCTGAACCTTTAGCTTTGGATATTTCTTTGGCGTAATGGTGTGGAATTAGTTATCTTGGATGTTTGTTTCTTTCTTGTGGAAATCTAAACAGTTACTCATTATGAAGATAAATTACTAATGTTTTGCTTACCTGCTAGTTTTGTTAGAATCACTGTTGCTCTAGTAAATGTTCACCTAAGTGAACTTCTGCTTTGACATTAAGTCCTCTGGAATAGTTCTCTCTGGAGCCAACCTAGTGATTCTACATAGTGACCCTGACCTGATTATGAATAGGTGTCAAGTTAGCATGGACTTCCTCTTAATCTGCTGTCTCACTTGGAAGAAATGCTATAATGGTTGTTGGTTTTTTAGCTTGTTTCTTTTGGTGTTACTGTCTTATTTTTATTAGTTGCATGTTAGATATATACCAAGCACCCCATGAGGTTGCCTACCATTCTTACTGTCATGATTTTAGAGCTGTTTGTTGTTCTTGAATTCTTTGGGGTTTTCTCAAATTGTTCTGGAATTATTGTTATTGTTTTAATGGCTCACTTTTCTAACTCTAGTGGTTATTCTGTTTTTGATTCCCCTGTAGAGGGACCTCTGCATGCAAGTGCTGGTAGCCTGGCTGCTGCTCCTTACACTCTTGTTAATTTATCTGAACCTCATGTTTCTTGTTCTCCTTCTCTTGTTAACCAAAGACTAATCATGACTGAATCAAACCCACATCCTGCCAATAATTGGAATTGGAAATTGTCAATACCAACTTCCCCCAGTCCTTTTTCTCCTGTAAATCACAGACGAGCTCTGCCGCCACTTCCTGCTCAGCCCAGTACGTCTAATCAGATGATTATCCCCGTCGTAGATGATCAACAATTAGAATTGGAGCAGCTGAGGAGCTCCCTGTCACAGCAGATGCATTTACGAGATGAAGACCAAGCATGCTTTGATGCTCTACAAGATGAAATGTTGCAAGGAGAATCACAGTATCAGAGAGCTGAGCAACAGTTTCAAAATGAGAATTACTTTCTCACAAATGCAAAATTGAAGACTTGACAAAGAAGGCTGCAGTTGCCGCACCAGTGCCCCTTCATAACTCACATCCATCTGCTCCTGAACTTGGTTCTAGTAATGATTATATTATACAAAAGTTGCTTAACAAGGTGTTGGCTGGTTTTGGCAATCAGCTGATTGCCAAGCTGATGCAGATAATGTCACAACAGCAGTCCCATGTTTCTCCTGCTCCTAGATGTTTTTCCCCATTGTGTTCTTTATCTAACTTTACTCTGATTACACATATTTCCACTTTCTTTCAGTCAGTATTAACGCCTGTTTTGGCTTTGGTCAATGTTGCTGCTGCCCTGGCTAGCAAAAGTGAAGAAGTATCACTCTCCTATCTGTCAACTAGAACTTCTGGACAGTTGCTGTCTCCAAGTTTAATACCACCTACCAGTGCCATGTCTGCACCCACTATTACTGAGCACTTGACTCCTAGTTTGCAAGCTCACTGTAAACCCATCCCTGATGGTAGACTGCACTTTACTGAATCCATCCTCATGCCTGGGATGAGTGATAATTATCATTTCCATAAACAATCAGTGTTACCCAAATTTACTGGAAGAATCAATAAGGTAGTCCAATCATTTGATGAGTGGTTTTTCTTGTTTGAGATTACAATGACACAGTAGTGAATCAGCCAGGAAAGTGCTGTTGTTTACTCCCCCCCTTTGTTTAGAAGTTCTTGCATATAATCAATATATGATGCTTGACAAAGAGAAAAAATCCAACTATCAGTTACTCACCAGATACTTTGACAATCATTACCATGCCCCACACATCAAACATCAATACAAAACCCTCTTTTGTGAAATGTCTTTCAAAAATAACAATGATGTGTGCAACTATATTACTCAAGTGGAGCAATTATTTTGGTTAAGTAAGCTGTCCCCTAAATACTCACAGCAGGATCTTTTTGCATATATTTGTCATGGGTTCCATCCCAACCTCAGAAATCAATTGGAACTCAATTATGATCCAAAGGACAACTTGCACACATTTATTTGGAAAGCCATCAGTGTGGTTTATTTCATGCATGACTCCTACCTGATGATAAAGATGCTGGAGAAATCAAGGGAAAACTATTGTTGTGAAAGAATCATTTTCTAAACTAACACTGGCATTTGATAAGCCTGAGATGCGCTGTTATCAATGTGACCGAGTTGGACATTGAAGAGACCAATGTCATGCTGCCATTTGCATTGTTGCTGATTGACAAGGCTTCATCATTGAGGAAAAACCTGAACCTCTGATAGAGGACGTCAACCCATCTGATACATCCACAAATGAGAGTCTGAGCTACTCAACCTAACTGATGCACCCACTCATGACAAATATGTGCTACCTATTCTGGTAAGTGCCAGTCTCATGAGAAGAAAAATTATCCCTATTAAGGTAAATGGAAGTATAGTGTATGCAACAGTCGACACAGGAACCTCAGCTTCCATTATCAGTGATGAATCCGTTGGCACACTTTGTTTAACCTGGACCAATACCACTTCTGTTTCTGTCAAGCTAATTGATGCTTAAGAGGAAATATCCCATTGAAAGGAAGAGTTAATGATTTGGAGTTATGAATTACTGGAGTAATAAATAACTCTTTAATGTTGATTTGATTGTTGTGGATACTTTCAACCAGTCACTCCCATATGATCTTATCTCAGGAAGTGATTTCTTTGAACATAATAACTGTATTATTGATTATAGCACCAACACTATCTCCATCAAAGATAGAGAAAACCCAATGCAGTTAATGGCAGTGTCAGACAAGGAAGTATTCTTTAAATTGGAGGAATCCATAACCATTGAGCCTCACCATTGGAATTGAGTGAACATCCTCACTGAAGAAGAATATAATGGAGATGTAATGATTGCTGGCCAAAATGGCGGATATTGAAGAGGAGTCTGTTTTTCACCTGACCTTTGCCATCTGGCAAAAGGAAAGACTTGTCTAACTGTCTTGAATGGTTCTACAACTCCTGTTAAGTTGGATCATACTGGTGTTGAAATTATAGCTGTACTGATTCAGAACAAGTGTTGCTAATTCTTGTATGCCTGTTTTTACTGCTATTCATGATCTTGATGAGCAGTTACCAGAAACTCAAACCAAACAAAGGAATAAGCTCACAACCTTGCTGTACCAGCATAGAAGTGTCTTTAATTGTGGATCTATCAGCTTAGGGCAAGTGGTCAGTGAAGAACATTCTATAGACACAACCACTGACAAGCCTATTTGTCTTCCAGTAAGAAGGATACAGGAATATCTAAAAGAATAGTATGAGAAGATTCTTTACAATGTAATCAATAGTGCAATAATTCAGACAAGCCCTTATGCAGCTCCCACAGTTTTCTTCTGCCAAGGAGAAAAATACAGGTTGTGTATTAACTATAGGAAGCCAAATGATATCATGGTGAAAGATGTGTACCCTCTGCCATGCATAAAAAATCTTTTATATGATGCAAGCCAGTATTGATTTTTCCCCTGCCTTGACTTATACAAGGCATATTGTCAGGTGCCAGCAGACATACCAAAGACTGCCTTTGTTTCGCCTTATAGGCTTTATGAGTGAAAATATATGTAATGCCCCTGCCATCCTTCAGCAGTATGTCACTGAAATTTTAAAAGATGTGGCTAACATACTAGAATGTGGGATATTTGCTTACATTGATGACATCCTGTTAGCAAGCCATACATTTGAAGAACACTTGGAGAAACTGCACTGAACCTTGGAGCTATTGAATAATGCTGGCTAGAAAATGAATGGTAACAACTCATGCAACAGCAAGTGGTTTTTCTTGGCTGGATAACACAAAACAGGAAAATCTCAATAAAAAACAATCCTAAGGACTGCTTAGATAAGATTAAAGCACTGAAGTCAAAGAATGATGTACAATGGTTGATGGGTTTCCTGACTTATTATGGGATGTTTATCCCTGAGCTGGCAAATAAAATGAAACACATATCTTGGCTATTGAAGAAGANCAAAATATTAACTTATAAATTGTTAGTTTGTAATTTTCTCAAAAAGTTATACACTTTGATTACTGCTTTGATGTAAAAACATTATTATTTGTACTTGTTTTTAAAAAATTTCTTAGTGATTCTAACTCTCAAAACTTTGTAAATGCTATGTTATTAATATAAAATATTTATTGTATAGATTTTATGCATCTTGTTTTCTAACCATAGATTTGTTATTTCATGTGAGTGAGCATGAGCTTTGTGTTTTTCTACAAATAATGTATTAAGAAACTGTTAATTTAGTTATTACATCATGAAGGAGCACTCAATGTGGTGAGGTTTTCCATAGCATAAATAGAACAAGAGTGTAGCATCCTCTACCAGGCTTTGACATTTGATTTCTCTATTATACTGTTATAATTGAAATGATACACTAGCAGGTAGGGATGTATGAATATTATACTGCTTCACTTCTACATTATGAACTACATTAACTTTCACAGCATCCTTCCAATTGGTGATTGGGCATCCGCCAAGGCTGATCTCCTAGCCAGGTAATGACTACTCCTCTATATTCCAAGTGAATGAGTTACTAACTGCTTAATAAATTATTTATGTTTACCCTATCAAAATATATTGGCTTTAATTATTTAGATAAATATCTAGCAGCTTCCTACCCTACAAATAATAATTGATATATGCTCAGTCACATTAGTTGTCACATTATCGTCATTAATTTGGATCTAAAATAATGTAGATATTAATTCCTGCATTTGTCTTACCAGCCTTATTTTAAATTACTTATCATTAGTACATGTAGGGAAGCAATTGATAGTTAGCTAAATGGAAATAAAAACTCCTAATCATACCCCTAACATAAGTTCAGGTTCATGGCTCAGAACAAGGAACCTAGAATCATTCCCATTATGGGATCCTTTCCACTACTGAACACCACCCATTTAGCTGAACATTGTATTAGATAATCAAACCATAAGAAAAGATAAGTATAAGAAATCCAAAGAAATTTCATAATCAATTGTTACAATGAATTTCACTCTATTTATAGTTAACTTGAAAAAGTACTTGTTGATTTCAAAATTTAAATTGATCATCTGCCAAGATGGCTAAAAATAATGGAAGCAAATTCACCCCCTTTGTTTTGCCAAATTAGTAGAATTGACGGATACTAATTATAATAAATTTCACTGATATTCTTGGTTGCATTATACAAACTAATCTAAGTTGATAACAAATTTTTATGATATATTTTTTAATCACATTTCTAAATTCGATCTTAGTTTCTTTCCACTGACTATTTTTTGTTAGATAATGCTACAAGCCCTCCTCAGCTTGCATTATTTTTAGTACTGCTATTTCTTCATGTACCAATGCATCTGCTTTTTGTATTATTAATTCTGCCTGCTGATCATCCCAGTTTGTTTTCTTGAATTCCAGCTGTTTTTTCATTTTGAGTACTGCTTCTCTCTCTGTTGTGACTGTGTTAGCATATCTCAGAAATTTTGCCTCTTTAATATTCTCTGATATTGGTGTTATTTCTCTCAGTTCTTTCATTTTTCTCGAGAATATCTCATAGTATTTTTGATATAAATGAATGCCTTTAAATCTAATCATGGGTGTCATCTGGGTTCAGCTCAGCTCCTATGTGCTAATTCGTCCAGTGTCACTGTTTCCAGGTAGAAAAATGTGAACACTTTTCTAAAGCTGATGTTGTCTCTTACCTCTTGTTCAGTTATTTTGCTTTGGTCATTTTTATTGATTCTCATCATTGTCACTATTTCCACACACTTTGTCACATCATAATAATGATATTTCTTCTCCCAAACGTCCATCCATACCACATCATTTACTCCTGAGAATAGTATTATCACTTTGGGTGTGCAGTTTCAATTTAATCTCGTAGACCCTTCAACTTTATATTTATGGATTTTCATTTTGTGTATAGATGCGAGGGAGTTATTGTCCCCTCAGTGTATACTTGTTCATGATTGTTGTTTTCAGCATTATTTCTTTTAATTTTTCATACTCTTGTTTTTCAACTATCTTTGTTGCTTTTTCCTCTGTGTTCACATATGATTTGTACTCATGCATGAAAGCCTTTGCGACTCTAACATCCTTTGGCAATATCATTGTTATCGAGATCATTTCTGGTGGTGTGCATATCAAGATTTTCATTTCTATTTGCCTTTCTATTTCTTTGTATGACCCTGTGGTTGTTGGTACTGTTGCTAGTCCTATTGTTGCGGGATAATTCATTTTCCCATCTGTGATCATATCCTAGAAAGCTTGGGTTAATCCTTTCTTACTCATCTTCAGTTGTATATTTTCTTTCATTTCTGTTTTGGATGTGATACACTTGACATCCATTGCTAGCAGGTTGTATGGCCTTAGGAGTTGTTCTAATTCTGTTTTGGTGAATGCCTCTATAAACATAAGCTTTATTGTTGCTACCATTTGCTCTTCTTTTACTTTTTGGTAGTTTCTTGCTTTAATTTCATTACTTTCTTTTGTTACTTTGATTTCTACTAAAAATTGTTTGTCCTCTGTGCCTATCCATTCTATCATTCTAGCCAGACTTACTCCTCCCCATTTTTCAATGTTGATTCTGTCAATTGTTCCTTGTGTTTTCAGGGATAGTATTAATTGCATTGATGTTAACAATTCTTCCTCATCCAAAATTTCTCTCTGAGATTTTTTAACCATTTGGCATGATTCGAGGGGCACTTTTTCATCATTTCAGCATTTTTTTATTATCTTAGTAAATGTGCATCACAGCCTGTCCCTTGCATATCTTTCCATTGTTTCTTCAAGGATTTGCTGCACATTTTTATCTGTTATCTTTTTTAATGTCTTCAGTGCTTGCTAGTTTCCTCTTGATTATCTTCTTCATTGTTAACCATGGTTGCTTTTCCAGTTGTCTTAAACGTGTTTCAGATGTGGCACCCCACATATATTTCTTCATATGGGTTCCTCAAATATCAACAGTTTGCTCTGGGTTCCTCAAATATCAACAGTTTGCTCAGGCATATTCCAGTTTTACTCGCTATTTCCACTATTGATATCTTTCACATGGGACTCTTGTTCACTATGATTCTGCTTTTTCTATTACCTGCATTGGCTTTTGTGTTTTGTCAGGAGATTGCATTTTCTCAATATAGCCTTTTAAGAGTTTTTTATGTGTTGATAGGAGATGATGGTATCTCAAATACCGCATTGTCGCTTTTTTTACCTGAAAATCACTGCTATAAATTAAATTTTACCGGAGTATGCCGAAATAATATCGATTTTTATTTCGTAAAAAGATAGATACTATGGATTACTCATAGAAAAGTATAAAGACAACTGTTTTTAGGAATTTGGTCAATTCGTTGAATTTCATTAGAGTAGTATCCAATTTTCCATGAAATATGGAAATATCACATTTAATATTGTGTAATGTGAAATGAATTATTTTTGCTTCAGAATCGGTTTACGCATTATCTAATATATCTAAAACCAACTTTAAATAAAAAAAGATTAAATATTCAAAACATTACTTTCATTAAATTTATAAAATTAACTATATCGAATTTTGTTAAAATTGAATGTGGTAAATTTCAGAGGATACTAAGTATTTAGCGAAATATATTGCTGATTATGTTTCTATGTAATTTGGTTTTCGACAAGTTTATAGCACGTCTGATGCTTTAATCATTTAATTGAAGGAATCAGATTCAATTTGAATAAAGGACTAAGTAGTAGCATGGATTTACTAAAATAATAAAATATTAATAATGACTTTATTTAGCCAGTGCAGACAGACACTACAAGAAAATAAAAACAAGTTTTACGGCAGCGAGGACAGTCACAGGAGATAAAGTAGGAGCAGATGGAAGAGTAGGCGAAGTGGAGAAGGGCTCAGCAAAGAGGAAAAACATTAAAGATTTCTTGAAGCTCGGGGGCGGGAAAAGAAATCAATGGCTGTTGGAGGGTTTAGAGTCAAGATCTCAGAAAGGAATTGATTTCCATACAATTGATTAAAATTTACAAAAATACGGATTTACTTATTAAGCAAGAACAATGCATTACACGAAATATTTCTTGCTACGAAATATTTCTGTCGCGCGATGGCGCACGAAAATTGACTTCACGTCCTATATTAATACATAGCATAAAATTTTTTTTAGCACTTTCTCTAAACTGGCCCGAATTTTTGTACCGTCACGAAATCTTTCTGCATCGTGCAGCAATATGCATTGTAGTGCTGCCTTTCTTCAAAGGAAGTGTATACTATAGATTTTGGAAAAATTTGCATTGTATTCGCCCATATATTTCATGCATTCTCAAGAAACTCCTGCAATAAAGCCAGCATAATCTGTGAAATACTTGCGAGTTAAAATTGATATCAGACTAACATATAAAGCCTTCATTGATCAGAAAATTAAAAAAATAGTGTCAGGCATTCAAAGTCTTCAATAAATACTGCTTGTAGTTAAAAATAAGGGCTTGATAAAAGTACTAGTAGGCAGCCATTATAAATATGCATGAATTTTGCTAAATAATATGTACAATCAGAACGAACAAATAAAGCATTTAACTTGTCAATAGCTACCATGTATTGTATCAACAAACAGAAAATAAGTTAAAAAAAATAGCATTTTATTTCTAAAGTATGCCCTTATCTATGCAAGTCTTATAAACTTGTACAAATATAGGCACACATTTAGGAAAGTACATTTCTTGAACAACATGTCAGCTGGAACATGCGAAGCAATAAGAGCATCAACAAAAGCTTAATTATAAACAAATACTGGCAATTATCATATACTGTCACCACCTGTCAAATGTGAAACATTTTGCTTCTTAGTATCCGCTGTGCTTCATAATTCAGAACATTTAAACTACTTTTGAAGCACAACCTGCTATCACACCAAAATGTATTAGGATCATCAAAAAAATTAAGCACATGGCAAAATATTGTTGAGTAGTTTTTAAAAAACAATTTATATAATTGTGCATTTTAACATATTTTTGTTTTATAGCCTAGTTTAATTTTAAGTGTCCTGACTGTTGTATATATTGTCAATTTGAAAATATTTTTATGTATATTGTAAATATTTTATATGTTAGGAAATTGGTACATATGTGCAGCAGGGCGGAAATCAGATAAACCAATAAAGCTATTGAACACTTATTAATATTGGACAATAGTATCTTATTAAATTAAGATAAGATAATCTATATTCATTTGAATTTTTTACAATATTTCACTGATATTCCAAATGAATAGCGTCATTAACCACTATGCCCAATAAAAAATGAATAACAAAAATAAAATAAAAAAATAAGAAACACTGACTACGGATAGCTTTCTAATTTCGATTTATTGCACAGTCGTAATTATAAAATTTAAATCCTATCCATGATATAAACTTTTGTTTGAGAATTAATGATTTTAATTCTTTCTTGAATTTTTTAAGGTTATCTATTATTTTCATTTCTTTTGGCAATATATTCCAGTTATAAATTGCAGTATTAATAAAGGATTGACTTATGATAATTTTATTAAATTTAACACATGAATAGTTTTTTGATCGTTTATTTTGCTTCAGGCAATCTGTCGAAAATGAGAATGATATCTTGTTGTAGGTTGGAATTTTGTTTATGAATTTGAAGAAATAANGTTAAAAATAAGGGCTTGATAAAAGTACTAGTAGGCAGCCATTATAAATATGCATGAATTTTGCTAAATAATATGTACAATCAGAACGAACAAATAAAGCATTTAACTTGTCAATAGCTACCATGTATTGTATCAACAAACAGAAAATAAGTTAAAAAAAATAGCATTTTATTTCTAAAGTATGCCCTTATCTATGCAAGTCTTATAAACTTGTACAAATATAGGCACACATTTAGGAAAGTACATTTCTTGAACAACATGTCAGCTGGAACATGCGAAGCAATAAGAGCATCAACAAAAGCTTAATTATAAACAAATACTGGCAATTATTATATACTGTCACCACATGTCAAATGTGAAACATTTTGCTTCTTAGTAACCGCTGTGCTTCATAATTCAGAACATTTAAACTACTTTTGAAGCACAACCTGCTATTACACAGGATCATCAAAAAAATTAAGCACATGGCAAAATATTGTTGAGTAGTTTTTTAAAAAACAATTTATATAATTGTGCATTTTAACATATTTTTGTTTTATAGCCTAGAAACAAAAATTTACTGACATAACTAAGCTCATATGAAGAAAGTTGCATTATTTATGTTCTTAATAAGTTTGTAAACTTAATACATGTATATGTACATGAGAACTTAAATATATGTTGTTGTTGTTGTTAGTTTAACTTTAAGTGTCCTGATTGTTGTATATATTGTCAATTTGAAAATAATTTTATGTATATTGTAAATATTTTATATGTTAGGAAATTGGTACATATGTGCAGCAGGGCGGAAATCAGATAAACCAATAAAGCTATTGAACACTTATTAATATTGGACAATAGTATCTTATTAAATTAAGATAAGATAATCTATATTCATTTGAATTTTTTACAATATTTCACTGATATTCCAAATGAATAGCGTCATTAACCACTATGCCCAATAAAAAATGAATAACAAAAATAAAATAAAAAAATAAGAAACACTGACTACGGATAGCTTTCTAATTTCGATTTATTGCACAGTCGTAATTATAAAATTTAAATCCTATCCATGATCTACCTGATATAAACTTTTGTTTGAGAATTAATGATTTTAATTCTTTCTTGAATTTTTTAAGGTTGTCTATTATTTTCATTTCTTTTGGCAATATATTCCAGTTATAAATTGCAGTATTAATAAAGGATTGACTCATGATATTTTTATTAAATTTAACACGTGAATAGTTTTTTGATCGTTTATTTTGCTTCAGGCAATCTGTCGAAAATGAGAATGATATCTCGTTGTAGGTTTATGAATTTGAAGAAATAAATATTGTAAATAATTAACTCTTGTGGAAAAAGAATAGATTTAGAAATATATTCTTTTGTTTTAGAAGAGTTTTTATTACAAACATTTAATGCCCATTTTAATTGAACTCAGAGCTTTTTTATCATTAGGCTGTGTACATTAATATATAAGATATTAGCATCGTTTAAATTACTCATAACAAATGCATGAAACATTTGAATTACTGCAATTGGGGGTAACTGTTGGGAAAAATGGGATATCTTTCTAATACATATAGTAATTTTTTTAATAATAGTATTTATTTGAGACGTCAAATTAAGCTTTGAATCTATTACTCCTAGATATTTAAACATATTAACAGGTATAACAGATAAATTATTGAAATTAATTGTGTGGTCAGAGCTGTCCGTTTTTTTAAAAGGTTGCATTATGACAAAATATATTTTTTTTCGTGTTAATACACAATCTATTCATGCTAAAATAATTTCTCAATTTTATACAATTCGATTCAATAACTTTTACAGCTTTTTCTAAGGATTTATTTCCACAGTAAATAGATGTATCATCGGCATATTGTGTTATTTCGCAGTCAGTAATTTCTTTACTGTCATTCACATAAATATTAAAAAACAGGGGACCCCTAGTATGGTTCCTTGAGATACACCATTATTGACAGACAACCAATTTGAAAAAGTATCATTTAATTTAACTCGCTGAAGTCTATTACTTAAGTAATTAGATATGAGGTGAACACTGTTAAGAGAATAACCAATATTTTTTAATTTTCTTATTAATATATCATGATTAATAGAATCGAATGCTTTTGAGAGGTCAAGACAGGCAATAGTCAAAAAAGTTTTTTGCCTAGTCAAAACACTAATCGTGTGGCACCCCCTTTATCGTGTAAACGTAAATAATGTTTACTTAATCTGATAATTGCTTCATAAATAAAGATAAACTCATAAGGGAAAACTTATCGTGTAATTGGGGCTTTAACCAAGATTTACTATATATGCAGATATGTTGGAATTTCTCTTGGAATTTGATTTAATCAAAATTTTCCCTTTCTGAGCAAAGCTTATTGAGATAAAATTAAAACATTTCTAACAAATTTATTAGCATCGTAGATAAATCTGGGCCACTATACACAGGAAGCCAATTTTCTGAAGAGTGCCGAGTAAAAATTGTTTATAGTATCTAGTATTTTTATGGGCTTTTATCCATTTCTTGGGATTTTTCAGAGACAATTCAGATTTAGATTCATTTTATGCTTAAGCTCTCGAAGGGGCCACAATTAATAGAATGATTTGAATTCTAATGTAAAGTACGATCCCACCATAATCTAATCTTCATTCTTATTTTAATGCACAAATTGCGCTTTACCTAGTTTTAATAAAAATAAACACAAAATTCCAAATGATACAACTTTTATTTAATCAGCGTACAATAATGATTTCAAAACAAAAACATGAAAACAATTACATCTTATCTTCAAAGTGTTGTCCTTCAGAATCAATACACAACTGGATTCTTCTCTGAATAGAGTGACAGATTCGTCGACACAAGTCTTTATCATTGTCCAGGGCTGCAAATTCTGTAGTAATTCTTTCCTTCAACTCGGGTATGGTTCGAAAATTTTGTGAGTAAACGCGTTCCTTCAGGATACCCCACATTGAGTAATCACAAGGTGTCAGGTCCGGTGATCGTGGAGGCCATTCAGTGGTTCCTCTCCTGCCGATCCACATCTCAAAAGTGTTATCCAAAAAGTCGAGTACATTTCTACCATAATGAGGGGGAGCACCATCCTGCATCCAAATGTCGTTATCTGTGTCAAGCTGAGGCACGGCAAAATCACGCAGCATGTCGAGATATCAGGTTTTAGTTTGTAAATCATTTGGAATTTTGTGTTTATTTTTATTAAAACTAGGTAAAGCGACTTATGGCCACCCCTGTAGAAATTTGTATGTATTGTAGCAAATATAAAACTTCAATAATTAAATTTTCGTGAAGAATAGTTTACAATAATTAATTCAGTTTTGTAATATATTTATGCAAACTATTTTTTCAATTAGTATCCTCTACAAATAGTAGACGATTGCAAGTGAAAAATCACTTCTACTCAGTTATAAGGTAATCGCAGATTGTCCCGATTATATAGACCGACCCCTCATTTCATTCTGCATATACTGTGAAAATTTGTTGATACTAAGATAACCAGAACAATCAATATGTTTCACTAAATTCCAATACTACAACAAATCAATACTCCATTGGCTCAACACTGTCTTTTCCTAATTTCATTAAAGCGAACTTTTCAATGGTATCGTAATTCAGTGAATTGATACTGGCAACATATATTTTCTCAAAAGCGGTAATTAACTTGGAAACGTCTTGTGATGAAGTACCGCTCGACATCAACTTTTCTCTTAAACAACTGAGGAATTCTTGACGAGCATTTGGAGTGCAATCTAAAAATAATTTATGTCAATCATAGTGAATTCCGTTTTAGAATGTCAAAATCAAATGATTTCCTTTACCTCTAATTACAATTTTTACGTCTAACATATTTTTAATAAACTTCATCGAGAAAATCTTTTATTAATAAACGCGTAAAATACTTTGTGAATTACACCTTTGATTGCACAAAACCAAATCATTGCGGCCAGCATGCTGGTAGACAGAAACAACAAAAGCTAGTTAAACAACTTTTCAACCCAAAATCTATTAAAATATTGAAAAAAAGACACGAAAGGAAGCCACTTCCAATGGAGATTCTGCACAATCATGGAAAGTACAATATTGAAATCTATGGGGTGAGTGGAATTTATTTAGGGGCTGCAAGACATTGGAGGTTATGCTTTTGCACAATATGCCTTAAATAGTATTGCGGGAATATTCATCTTGCACTCATTCATTAATGTCAGTCCTCAAATGACAAAAATAGGTCAAATATACGATTTTAATATATTTCAACAAAAGTGCTTTGCTTAAATTGTATTTTTCTGCCTAATAAAGCAAAAATTTCGCCTAAAAAACACCTAATTTAACAAAACTTGCATTTAGTGAGATGCAGTGTCAATTCAATAAGTAAATAAGTGAATGAGTTTAATAAGTTGCCCGATACTGTATGGTACATTTGCTTTGGGTAACTAGGATTGTCAATACGTCATTTTAGATGAAATTTAAATGAAATTTATTTTTATAAGAACGACAACAATGTCATCAAAAGAAAGTTAAATTATTTGTAAAAGAAACGAAAAATAACCTTCAGACGGCGCTTTAGCTGTTCCAATAACTGTGATTTTAGAATTAGAATGAATTTGAGAATATTCTGAAAGCTTCTTACAATTCTGAAGCGTTTTCCCAGTATGTATAAATTTTATGGGTTGATCAAGATCAAGATTAGCGACAGCAGCCAATTGGTGTTTAATTTCTTCAATAGTATTTGTTGGGTTGCATACCAAAGGGATTTCTTTGCCTTTTAAGATTTTAAAAGATACATTCATTGTGACATTTGGCTCAAACTATTAACTAAACAAAAATGGAAAGTAAACAGAATATCATATAGATAAAATAATATAATTCGTATAAAAGAATGGGAAATATTTTTTTACTAGGTTTACTGCAGGACTTTTGCCCTTTAGCAACAAATTTTGAAAATTTACAATTATTAGTTTTCAAGCTGCATTAAATTTTTTTGAAGAGAATTGGAATAGTTATGTACAAACACATTAATATTTATAGAATACATTCATTATTCCATTTTGTTAAATCTCCTAAAAATTGTTTCCTTCCTGAGAATACTGAAATTTAACAATTGGGCATTGTTTAGCATTGCTAACATATAGTAATACACATCAAATAACATGTAGTAAACTCGTAAAAAAAACAGTTGCCATATCGGTTGATATTTTAAATTCGACAAAGAAATCCAGGGATTATGAACACTATGAATCAGTTATTTTAACGGTAAATGAAATGCGTTCTTACTGTTACTTACACATGTTGATCATTTTTGGTATTTGACACTTAATGTCTTTTGACATATTTTCCTAAAATGAATCGATTTTTCTGAGAAATACATACGTTTTCTTAGAAATATGTTAACAGCCATTTTTTGAATAATCCCTACCATTCAAGATTGGCATTTTACCACGACATTAAGTTTATATTTTATCAATTTATAATGTAACGAGAACGTAATACAGGTGCAGTGGCTAATTCTTTTCCGCTTGGGAGAACGTGCCAACAAAATAAATCTTGTGGGATGTCTTTCAATTTAAATAATAAAATCAAATCAGTGGCTAAACAACATGAAAGTAGTATTGGTAGACCCATACAAAATTTTCATTTCTACACGACAATAATATATGAACTCCCCACGCCGCCAATGTCTTGAATCCTGCATTTGTACAGTTAACACATGCCTTTGTTAAGTAAAATATTGCTCTTTTTAAGTTCGATAATATGTATTTGAAAGCATGTTTGAAGAAACTTGACAGGACTTTGATGCCTCCTAGTTTGCTTATCTGAAAAGTATATCTGAAGAAAATTTGACAAATACACTTCTCTCATTAATAGAGTCCGGATTTTAGATCTTAAATGCCACTTAAATATTGCATAACATTTTAGAAACTACAAATATGCTTTTAGGTAATTACAACATTGTATAGAGAAAATCGACATAATTTCAAATGTAAAAATGTGCGATAAAATATTTCGTTCATTGCAATACTTAATATTTATTTGCAACTATGTTTTAAATATCCTGCAATAATTGGCCTCAAGGAGAAAATATTCACTGGTTTGTGATCATTTTGTACATGAATTTCGCCTTGATAAAAAGCTGAAAATATGCGTTCTTCTTTTAGGGTCCCAGTCCAATTTTGGTACCAAGTGCGTCGAAATTTTAATTTCCTGGGCATTGAAACAAGTAAATCCCATGGGAATAACGGGTCATGTAGCACTTCACAGTGGAAATTCGTAAAGTTACCCACAGAAAATCGGCTGTTGGGGCTAAAAGCCTCAAACTTCGCATAGATATGCTCAACATGGATACAATTATCACTGTATAGTCAAAGTCCACATAACTAAAAAATTGGGGATTTCTGAATGGAAAAACCGCTTCGTACTATGGGAAAAGTACAGAGCGGTCGACGAACTTTTTATTTCAACCTCTCTGTACGTTTTCAACCGTACACAGCGGTGAATATACCTATATATATA
>CABFPE010000969.1:190693-202255 GCA_900660155.1 Hofstenia miamia | reverse complement strand
GTTTTGATCAGGGATCCAACATGAATAATCGTCAACGAGATTAATCAAGATTAATCGGATGGATTAATCTATCATGCTGGTCAAGTCAATTAGAATAATCGTAAACAGTGTGCTCAATTAATCTACATTATTCTAATTAAGTTGATGCTTATGCATTCAGTTATGTGTTGTCATTTTCAGTTTGATCTTATCTATGGCCACTATTCTTGTGTCATATGTTTTACAAAAGAAAACCTTAACACCGGACATAGAAGATGAGCATGATGATTATTCATCTAATATACTTAGGAAGCGTCAGTGTCACTTAATTCTATATATAAGGATCCTCGATTTTATCACACCAACTTCTAATCAGGTTGAGAGACTGTTCAGCAAACCTATTATGCTCTAGTGTGAATACCAAAATCGTTTATTAACCCTCAACTTAGAATTCCAAATATTACTTTACCCTAAGAAGAACATGTGGAGTAAAATGACTTCAGGAAATAATCTCAAAAAAAGTAAAATTTGACATTTTCTATTTTGAATATCTTTCAATTGATATATTGTATTTTTAATATTTTTAATAAGAAGTAGATTAATCAACAATTAATCACGATTATTAATCTACTGGCAACAGTGATTACAATTAATCTATCGCCAAAATTTTTTTTATATGATTAATAATGATTATAATCTAATGATCCCTGGTTGTGATATCTTTTATTACTGATGTTTATTTAAGAGTGATAAAAATATCAAATCGCTAAGCTGGCCTAAAATTCAAGGAATTTAAAAAATATATAGGCATTTAAGCTTAGCAAGTTTTGCCCCTCAGTTTTGAGTTGCTTCCAGCGTCTCTGCATATTAATGTAACATAATCCAATCATGTGGTCAAGTGGAGAGAATTAGAGGAAAGAACTAAGACTAACTTTAGAAATAAATATTTATTGTACACACATGATTATTATTAGTTAAATCATTTGTAAAACTGTATAGCAGTATTCTTATATTAATTAATTTGGCAGTACATTTGACAAATGGTAAAAGGCCGAAGTCGCAAATGCTAATTAATGCTGATGTGCTAAATCGGCAGATGAAGGAAAATCAGAAATCAGAAAACTGTCAACAACTTAGATTTAACAGGTACTAGCCAAATATTTGATTGTTTAATAGTTTCATGTATAAAAGTGGTGCAATTTATTATTTTGATGATGACAAAAATTCATTGGATTTACTTCATTTATCTTTGTCAGGTTTATTTATTAATTACCATGGAAAGCTAAACAGTCGAGCACTAGGGTATTCTTGACGGTGGTCCCCAACTTCATTTAATGGGAGTCTGGAATGGCCTTGCACCTAACATTTGTTCGCCTTTCAAAAGTGCTGTGCGGCTGGTAGCTGTTGCTTACCCGATGTGCTTTTAGGTTAGGTATAAGTATAGGGGTTTTTATTTGTTATAGCTTTCCTATCGTTCATTGTTCATATTACTATATTATGATCTTTAGGTTAACCCTTATAGGAAATTACATGACTTATTTGTATTGGATTTCAGTAATTCCATTATATGTATTTACCTGTAGACTGAACTACCAACTATCCTTTTTATTGCTGGCCGCATTGGTTGTTCACATGTATATCAGGTTAACATGTACAGCTCTATCTGTAGGGATATTACAAGTAGGGAATTATAATAAGCTAATGCATCTCAGTTGCGAATTCCACTTATATTACGAACTCATTAATAACAAGAACAATCAATGCAATAAATTAGTAAGTTATCACACACTATCACTATCATTTCCTCATACACTGTTTCATGCACTGAGTCACTGGCATTGCAGTTGGTGTTTCTCTCAATGTTCAAGTAGCAGCTGGAATTAATCGTGATCTTGTAGTTTCTTTGATTCCTCTTTGTGCTTTGCCTCAGGTTGGGTTTTGACCCTGTACATTGTACCATCTATCTCTTGTCTCGCACCTAAATTACTGTGGTTAATGCAAGCTTTAATATTAGTTGAGCAGATATTATTTAAATTAATAAGCAACAGAAAGTTAGAGTAAAGGAAGAGAAATGGAAACTTGCAATCTGTCACCTACTATACTAGTTAAGGAGGGAAAAATGTTAAAGCAGCTCCTAAATTAAGTTAAGTCTTATTAGTTGGAAGGTCGTCCAGATTCTATATCAATATTTAATAGTTAAATATTTTACAGCAGCAAGCTTAAATTCAATTACTATCATTAATATACTAAAAAATTAGAAATCCCTTGCATTGCCATCCAAAATTGACCGTCAATGATATTCAGAGCCAATTTAAGTGTGAAAATATTTAACTTAATTGTTTTAGCAAAATAATAGAAATTTTATTTTAAATTATATTGCTGTCATTAATATACTAAAGAATTGGAAATCCCTTGCATAGCTTTTTTCAAAATCAAACACAATATTTACTGTGCAAATCTTAGTTATCTTAAGTTACAAGCTGACATTCTACATATAATTCATGCCTGGTAGCCTTGAAAAAAGCCAATTTTTAATGTAGTGCCTGACTATTTTGCTTACAGCAATTTCGAAAATTAAATTTTTTTATTGTCATGTTTACAATTCAGTTTTAGGTAATTTGTGAATGTGATGTATTGAATTTAGAGTATCTTTGAACATTCAAATCATTAATAATAATTATAAGGTGTTCATATATGAGAGTGGGTAACATTTTCTCAACTGTAAAGAGGGAACAAATTTTGACTAATTTGTAACTTCAGGTAGATCTAATTTAAATTGAAATTGAAGTTTTCAGCATTTAAATGGAGATACAATTTGGTTTGAATTAAATTCTCCTTATTTTTGAATACCTATAATAAAACCTAAATGTGAGACAAGTTTCCTTGTGCTGAAAGTAAGTAACATACACCATTAAAAAATTCGTTTTATTGCCAAAGATTTTATAAAGATTATGCAAAAAAGCTTGAACGGCCAATTAAATTTATTCTAACATTTATTAAAAATAATACTTTGTGTCGTTGTTTTTCACAAATCCGATTTATTGTGTTCTATTTGCATACTTAAATAATTCATGTTTCTTTGTCACTAATGATTACTTAAATTTTTAGAAATTTACAATATCAATGTGGCTCAGTCAAGATTAAAACCTAATTAAGAAAGAAGTGCTGTTGCATATCTTAGAAAAAATTGTTGTGCAAGAATTAAAATTACTATGCAAAATGTGCACACAATTTGAAACTAGCTCTTTATCACCATTGGACATTCGTGATTTTATTATTTCATATTCATTCACTCTTTTTTCAGTTTTGTCAAAGCCAATTATAGCAAAACACCATTAAATTCATTACCTAAACCACAAATGTACTCCGTGGAAACATTCTGATTTGAAGTTAATGCTAATTATAAAGATTATTGATATGCATTCTCAAGGCCCTACCCAACTACAAAGTGAATGCAGCAGATTCCAAAAATATTGGCCTTCATTGAAAACGTTTGACAATTAAAAGGAAAAAGATGTGTCACGAATTTTTTTTAGAACTTTTACAGAACATTTACAAAAATGTTATGCAATGGATGATCAAACATTTATCAAAGAACTTAGTAGGGAAATGCAAACACCACCTGGAATTTCTCTTTTATGGTTAACTAATGCATTGGCATCAAACCTTATGGGGGTGATGGGTCTTAAGCCCAAACCTGTTCTTTGAAAACTGAAATTTCTGCATGTGATGGTTTATCTGTTTTTTTCAACTTTCCTTTGTTTAAGTATATTATAAAACAGTGGCGGTGTGCGGCATTATGTGCAGGGTGGATCCCACTAAATGCAAAACTATTATATTCGTACATTTTTAGTTTTCAGAAAATATTACACTGATACATGATTAAATTTGCTCATAATTTTGAGGAAAATCAATGATAATTTAAATTTGAAAATGTAACAATGAAATTAAGATCTCTCAACTACTATATAAACCAAGCAGCCAAAGTTTTAAACCAAGAACCTAAAATATAAAAAATCTAGATTTTGAAGAAGCTCATCTATTTTCTTATGACTGACATGTCAACAAATATAATAGGCTTTGTCTTGTTTGTGTTTGTTTTGTTTGTATATATTGTCAGTCCAAGGCAGCCCAGTGCCAAGTAAAATGAAATTATGGTAAATTCATTTTGAAACATAGTAATTTTGAGTTCAAGAAATTTGAAATAGGTATTAGAAAGTGAAATTTCAATAATTTTTTCCAAATCATAATGAAGTTAAGGTTCTTAGGATAGGATCTTAGTAGGATTGTTATTGTATGTTTTGATCACATTTATTCATTTAATCCACCTCTCCGGAAGTTTTAACAGTATTGTAGCATCCGCTACCAGGCTTCAACATAGAGTTATTTATTCCTTTCAAATATTAATTCTTGTTAGATGCGAGTAGGGATGTACTGATCTTAGTTCCTTGCTTTGATATAAGATATGCTGTTATTAACTTATATTAACCCCAACTAATCCGATACTATTTAGGTATAACATCGTCGCAGTTTTCTTCTGTTATTCGCCTTCCACAGTGGCCTCCGGCTGACTCCAATCCCTGAATCAATCCACATTTGTGTACCTCCATTGTTGATTGAGTAGTTCCAAGTATCAGCTCAGCAAAGCAACTTATGTGTTCCCTATCTTAACTCAGTGCAACCCTCAAGGCTGGATGTAACTGACTTAAACTCAATTTGTAATGTGTGACTTTGTACTTCGCAAACTGGCAATGTCACTAGCTGCTTAATAAATGTCACTTTAGCCATTACCAAAAACAATTGGCTTTAATTAATATAAATAAATAAGGACCCTCGAATTGCTCCTGATGTGTGCCCAAGCCACTACTAATGCATCTACTGTTTAGCTTGACATTGATTAATAAGCAAACCCAAATTAAATCTAAGAATAAGATTTCTGAAGAATTTACTTTAACAGTTTGCCCAGAGATTTCAATCCTCTTCCATTGATGAAGTATCTAAACAATACTACTTACTAATTGTTATTGGAACATCTGTTAAGGCAGTGTGGAATATACAATTAAAGGAAAGAAGAGGAACTTTAGATAATACTTACCCCGTGAGGGCTGATGCTGATCTCTTGTCAATTATCTAAGTATATTATCGAGTTATTAAGTGTTAGTTTCACCTGGGTAGCGATATTACATTAGGATAGGATATTTATTCATTTAATCCACCTATCCGAAAGTTCTAAAGTTTTAACAGAATAAAGGTGTATGTTTCTAATGTTTCACCTATTTCCCCATATCCTAGACAATAGATTGAGTCTATCCATATCCATGGCCTGCTGATTACAGATTAAAATTCTTATGCGACCTGTACTTGTTAGAATTAAATATTTTAAATACCATTTGAAAGCAGTTTTTCTTATGCATCTTAAAAAGCAAACAGAATTTGAATATGACCCATAATAAATGAAATACTCAATTACAAACTTCGAGAGTTTGAGAATTTTCAATAGTGTCGAAATTATCCTCATCTAATATCTTTATAGTTTCTTGATATATTAACCTCAAAATATGTACACACATGGCCTATGATAAACACGGCCCGGAAATTTGCAGAAAAGATAATAAAAAATGAGGCCATTCCTTACAACATTAACTAATAAATATTTAAAATGTAAATAAATGAAAAATACTGATATTCACTATATGAACACAAAACATTTAAAACATTACAAATTTATAACTAATGAACATGTAAATGTTGGTTTTTTCTCATATTTGTTGCTCCCTTGAAAGAACTAACTTTACTATGGTAGACTGCAGATTGTTAATGAAAATATTAACACATTTTCTAACAAAGTTTTGAACAGTACAATCTTCTTTGCAGAAGTTATTTAAAGAATATGAATGCGATGCATGAACAATGACATTGATGGTTTTATAAGCAAGATTATCATTGCAAAGTTGCAAGGATTTCGATTCATTCTCAATTAAAATTCGAAACACATACTGGACAAATTTAAGAACTGAATTTTTAGGTATTGTTAGACCTCTATTCATTTCAGTAGAATAATGAAGTGATTCATTATCAGATTTCATTTGCAGGCAATCAGAGCAATCTTGGCTGATCTCTTTTGATAACACATATCCAGCAACGTACTGAACAACTTCAATTTCAAATTCTGTAAAATCAAATAGATCCTTTTCATCTAAATTGAAAGCAGAATTGTCAACAGTAGTAGAGTAGGGTTCAATAATCTTCTTAATATCACTAGCATCATGCTCAAAAAATTATTTTGAATAGTTTTGATCAGATGTACAACATCAAAAAGCAATGAGATAATGCCAACATTTGGGAACATAATTGTAGATTGGGATTCTTCATTGGAAATTTCAGCAAGAGGTTTCTGAAAACTGATATATTCACACGACTATTGTCACAAGTGAGCGAGTTAACAGTGAAATTTTTTGCATAAAGCTGTTCAATGATTGAAACAATTTCTTTGACTATTGTCACATAATCCATCAAACTATCATGATTGGTCAAGATGAGAGAAAAAGATGAAGGAAACAAAGACTAAAATTATTATTGATTATAATGATTAAAATGTAAATCATGATAGGATTGATTATTTTCGCTTTGTAAATGTTACTTCTGAGTATCTAAAATTATTCTCAAAAGTATTTGACAAAACAAAAGTGAGCACTCCACCTTCACTCCAAATGATTGCAGTGATATAAATTTATCTAGCGGAAATGGTGCCTGAGCAAAAATTGAAAAAAAATCGAAGAGGTGCCAATGGAAGGTAGGCCTAGTCCAGTAACATTAAATGAAATTTTTATTTTCAAAATTCGCTAGATGGCGTCGTAAAATATTGAATTAGTATGTAAAAAACAAAGGGAAATTTGGTATTTAGAGCTATAGCACTTTCAATATTGCAATTTGTTTGCGTACGAAACAATTATGAGTAAATTATGCTGCATGTATTCAGCCATTAAAATTCGAAATTGACCCTGTCAATGTTTCGACAAATGAGGTTAAATTTAGTAAAGAACTTTTCAAAAATTCGTGAGAATTTTAAAAATTTATTGCTTTGTAGAGGTGATTCCAATTTAATATTGCTATATTACGAAACGAATTATGATTTTCGGATCTCCTCTGGTGAACTTGCAGCTGTTTATTTGATTTAACTCTGTTTCGATCTTTTGACAAATGAGTTCAAATTATGCCATACACCAGGAGTTTTAGATTGCTTTAGGACAGCCAGTACTCTGTCAATTCTTGTTCAACTTCTTAGCTCTTTTCAGCATTCTTTATAACTCCTTTCGTTCTATATTACATTGTTAATATTATATTTTTAGTTATTATTCCCTTTATGATATCAACACTTTAGGTTATTACAACTTTTGAATTTCTGCTTAACAATTACAACTGATGCATTTCAGAACAATATTACTCTGCGACTTTTGACGTTATGCACTAGGGTTATACAGTAAAATATGCGCGCTGACTAGCTCCATGTGAAACTATTTTTTATTTTTTAAACTTATCTATGTTTGTTGCAAAGTATCGGCCAAAACAAATTTTCAAATTACACTTTCGTAAAATTCGATTATTATAATTAATAGAGTATACTAAATTTGGATACCTATAACTCCATGAGTTTCTATACTATCGACACAGTTTAAATACCATTCGATGCGCGCTGAATAGCTCTATGATAAACTTTTAATTTTAGAATTTTTTTAATTTTCCCTATTTTTACCACGATAAACATAATTGATAAGAACATAACACTTTAATAGCTTTTCAATATTTGCTTTAAGTAAACAAAGGATTAGAGCTTCCTCTGATATCTGAAATTATGTCATTGACCTGTCTAGAGCAAAGCAATTTTAAAGGTTGGAGTAGAATAACTTCGGAAGGTTACTGTGAAGTCAATTTTGACGCTGTAGTCATAAAAATTATACCATTCTCCTACACAAGAATATCTCCATGTGGCAATGTTTGTCGATTTCCGATTTGATCAATACTTTTATTGTAAACTGCGAACAATGTATCAGTCGATTTTTACGAACTTAAAGTGCTTTTCAAAGACAATTCATTCAGTGCAGCTCTATTTCATAGAAATTTATCACGATTTGCTTTAAAAATCATTGCGCCACAGCAAGCAACTACCTTAATGCTGTACCTACGCTCGCTCAAACGATAAAATTGCATCCATTTTGTTGAATTCATCGCGCAATGATTTAGCAAGCAAAGCAACCACTCAGCTGATTGCTTCACATTGAATTGTTTCCATTGTAAGGCTATGGTTAGACTACGTGATTGGTACAAAGAAAAGTTACGAAACACGTCACATCACTAATTATATCGGTTGTTAGAAGTGCAATTTTACCAAAATGTGACAGATCACATGTGACCAATCACATAGTCTAACCGGAGCCTAAAAGAACTACTATTATAATTCAATACGATGATCCAAAGTAAACATGAATAGTTATTATTTAATTCAATCAGAAACATTTTTACATTCAAGCAGTACCAGAAACAGAAATATATTTAAGCGAGGCTCCTATCTGGTATATAGTTTTTTCACATTTTTTACCTCACGGATTCCTTGTACAATATTTTTAAATATAAAGTGGTAGCCATTTGCTTTTCCTTACAGAATTTAGAAAATTTATAACAATTGTGAATGAAAGACTAATTTTTTCTACAAATGAGTTACCAATTCATTCAAAAAATAAAATATGATGTGGATATTTTAAGGTGATTGATTTGGAAATAAATTTTAAAAAATTTTGAGCAACTTAAATGTAATTTTCATCAGCTGCCATTTTCTAATCAAAGTTTCTCAATCTTGAAAAAATTTGGAATTTATCTCAAGATTTCTATCATCAACACGCTTTCAATAGTAACAATTGACAAAATTATTATTAAATATTTTGAAATGCATGATTTATTGAGTTATTGCTACACCCTAAAAAGATGTATCAATATATTGGTCATACCAAAATTGCTATTTGATATCACAAATGAGACTAGGCACAGTCTTAGAATTGCTCTAACCATACACAAATGTTTCCATATATGCTAGTGTTCTGGTCTGTTAGCAGGCTGTAGCCACGTCCAACCATCAGCTACGGTTGTTTTATGACGAAAATACCAGCTAAAATTCATTTCTGAAAGTTATGTCTCTGATTAATGCATTAATTCATGTACGAGAGTATTAGTTAATACGAAATATCACATTATATCCCCAAATTGCAATCATTGTCAGACATTTACATGCTGCACCTGCAACTATTCAGTCAATGTGGTTTACATTAACAAAATTTTTTACTTGTATTTGTAATTTGTTCTTGTCAATTCTCTTGTTCATGCAGAGATTGCACAAATGAAATAACTTTAAGACTGACTAGCCTGGTAGTTTATACAATTCTCTTTCAATTTTGGAGATAGTGTTCAAAGCTCTGAATGACTTAACCTTAAACAGCCTAGAGTCCGTTTTAAAGAGCAAACCGTTTTTCCACATTCACAAAGCATTTTCACCAAGTCAATTGCGAAATTTGAAAATCTTGGGATATTGCATTTATACAATGTTGAAAACGTTTATTAAAGCTTATTGCTGTAGCAGAGATTAATGTATAGATTAACAAGTTTTGATTTGGAATTGTTTCAGAAGAGTTCACCAAAATTTCTTTCAATGTGTTCAATATTTTTGATTAAGAAACATGTACAATTCTAATAACTAAATTTATGCTATGCTTTATTAATGAATTTAAAGTCTTTTGTATTGATTAGCATCACTTTAATTTTTGCAATCACTACATCAGTACTATCAATAATTATGATTCATTCATCAAATTGGTTAATCAATATTAACAGAAATGTAAAAGATTCACTGCTACCATATCCCTTAACTATGGCATCACACCTTACATCAATGGGAATTTACTACATGGATGGCAATCTAGGAGTAGAAAATCTTCCTCATCCCTTATTAGATACCCTGAACACATTGACTTTACTGTTTTTGCTTAAAAACCCTGAATGTTAATTCATTTCCATTTTTTCAATTGAACTATGTGAAGTTCTAGATATTACCCTTAGTCACAGTTTCCTTAAAATTCCTCTTCAAAGTTTGGGTGATCAATGTCAACAGAGTTTTATTTGCAGAATAAAATAATTCACAGTTGTGGATGCCACATTTCTTAACTAGATGATTACCTTAAAATCTATGGGGACTTTTCACATAAATCACATTCAATGGTTAACTAAATTATTTTCAAGTTTTAGTAATGAATTTAACGTCTTTGGTGATGAATGGTATTAGTGCAGCTTTTGCAATAACTACAACAATACTGCAGTTTGGACACAAAATTGGGTGATTGATATAATAGTTTTCTTTGCAGAATTAAAATATTCAGTTGTGGATGCCACATTTCTTAACTAGGTAATTCTTTAAATACATCTGACGTTTTGCATACACAGCAGTCCAGGCTAAGAATTGCTTCCCCAGTCCATGAAAGAACTTCCTCATATCAGCACAGTTTCTGCATATTTCATGGGTTTTAGGCTTGTTGCACACCTGTATTTTTCATCAATTAATTGCTTCTTTAACATGTTTACTCTTGTAGAGGAATAATTTATAGACATCTTCATAAAAGACGTTCATGAAGAGCATAGTGGACCTTAGAAAAGGCATAGGTGAATATCTGTTATTCCGTAGTAAGGTTTAACCAGCAAAAAGTTTAGAATTACAATAGCTTATGGCATAAATTTTCCAATTTTCAATCTAGAGTATTACGTAAATTATAATGAATAACTTACATTTTTGGAAAGGTATAACAATTTTCATTGCTGTAAAGTTAAAACCAGTTTCAGAGTTGCATTCTTCCATGGTTCTTAGTTCACCATATAGCATCATTAGAGAATGTATAAGAATAGCATTAACCAATTTTTTACAATTTAGTGATCTACTACTTGTAAATAGACAAGAGAACTCCAATTAGAGAGGCATGAGATTTTACAATGAAATGACACATTATATGCATTCAGCAAAACATTATATTAAAATGTAATGATCGAGAGAAATATCAACAGCTTGCAATGGCACATAATTGAAGCACTATCACAGAATTTGAGTATACATGGAGGAAACAGCCAGCACTGATCTTTCAGTGATCATGAAATCAATTTACAAATATAAGCCATTGGGAACTAAACTCTTTGAGAGAAGAGTTACAGTCTCCTACAAAGATTCAAAAAGGACCTCCAGATTGAATTTAGTAACAAATTGCAATTCAATAAAACAGAGTACTGATAGAATGCAACCACAAATTTGAACTTAAATTTTACCAACAAGCATTGCACATAATGTTGCCCTATTTATATAGAAGAAGGAAGACATTAGTAAATTGCAGCTAGTACCGATTTTATGCTGCAAACTAAAATTGTTTACAAAATTACAGCATGTTGCAGCCATGTACAAAATAGAGTTTATCCAATAAAGGTATTGCTGTCTTTATGAGCTAGCAGCAGTAGGAACAGGAGAGATTGCCTCTCATACAATATATATATATATATATA
>CABFPE010000969.1:168508-184421 GCA_900660155.1 Hofstenia miamia | reverse complement strand
GGTGGGCCACCGTATCTGCCACTGGTGGTCCACCAGTATTTGGCTACGTGGGATTATGTGCAGAGTGGACCACACTAAATGCAAAACTATAATATTCTTACATTTTTAGTTTTCAGCAAATATTACACTGATACATGAATAAATTTGCTCATAATTTTGAGGAAAATCAATGATAATTTCAATTTGAAAACGTAACAATGAAATTTAGATCTCTGGACCACTATATAAACCAAGCAGCAAGCGTTTTAAACCAGGAACCTAAAATATAAAAAATCTAGATTTTGAAGAAGTTCATCTATTTTCTTATTACTGACATGACAACAAATATAATAGGTTTGCCATGTTTGTGTTTGTTTTGTTTGTATATATTGTCAGTCCAAGGCAGCCCAGTGCCAAGTAAAATGTATTTATGTTAAATTCATTTTGAAAAATAGTGATTTTGAGTTCAAGAAGGTTGAAATAGGAATTAGAAAGTGTAATTTCAATAATTTTTCCAAATCATAATGAAGGGTTGAGGTTCTTATTATAGGATCGTAGTAGAATTGTTATGGTATGCTTTTTATCACATTTATTCATTTAATCCAACTCTCCAGAATTTTTAACAGAATAAAGGTATATTTTTCCAATGTTTCACCTATTTCCCCATATCCTAGACAATAGATTGAGTCTATCAATGCCCATGGCCTGCTGATAATAGATTAAAAATTCTTATGCGACCTGCACTTGTTAGAATTAAATATTTTAAATACCATTTGAAAGCAGTTTTTGTTACGCATCTTAAAAAGAAAACAGAATTTGAATATGACCCATAATAAATGACATACTCAATTACAAACTCCAAGAGTTTGAGAATTTTCAATAGTGTCGAAATGATGCTCATCTAATATCTTTATAATTTCTTGATATATTAACCTCAAAATATGTACACAACATAAGCTTTTCATGCAATTGAAGAATTTGCCAAAATTGTTAAAATAATCAAGCAGGCATTTGTCAATATTTTAATAAAATTGTAAAAAAGGGCGGATCTTAGCATACTATATACTGTTTGATAGAGCAACACCAGGTGAAAGTTGTCTTCAGCTTTAAAATGGTAGCTATAACAACGAATTGGATGTATATAAAAAACCTCTAAGATTTGGAAATGTTTTACAAAGTATGCTATTTTTAGTAGGTCATATAGCTTGTTCAGTATCTATCCTATCTTCAAAATTGTAGTACTTTTCGATTTTTCATCAAAAAATCTTGAAAAAAAAACTTTTTTTTCAATTTTGAAAATTTTTTAGGGCGTCTGCAAGTAAAACTCGAAAAATAGCTTAATTTTAAAAATAGGCCAGCTTTGAGGAGATAAGTGATTGAATTGACGTCTCACGGCTTACACCACCTTTTGTAGTCTCCAGTGGCGTACCCAGGGGGGGGACATGGTTGAATGTCCCCCGTCAGGTTTTCAAATTAAATTTTGACTGGATAAATCAAAAAATATTCCGTAAAAACTTTTAAAATCTAGGATCGTGAAAAGCATTTTTTAGAGTCTATTTTCTCAATATTTTCAAAATTTTTCGCGGGTCTTTGCCCCTCATTACAGAATAACAATGATGTGCCCCTGTTGGTTTTGAATATTGCATATGAGTTGTTTAAGAGAAAGGTGGATGGAGGCAATTTGGTCCGTTGTCTGTTGAACAATTCTGATTGGATAAATGGGAAATTTAGAACTCAATCCCAAGCCGCCGAAAATTGCATTACAAATTGTACTTATTGCTGCTGTAATATCTGTTTTTATTTGTTAATATTTTGCCATTTTAGATAAACTAACTATTTACATCTACATGTACATTGTTTTTGTAATACCATTTATTTAATTCAAAATTGGGGTAATAATTAGTATTGATTGCCATTAAATATTGTGTTTTTTCAAGGTGGATCAAGTCCACCTTGCCCACTCATAGCCGCCGCCACTGGATTCATACGAAAATGATTTGAAAATATTGTATGTACTATATTTACGTTATCATATTATCATTTATTTAACAAGATTTTTATCATTACAATATTTTGTAGGTATTATCTGGCAAATAAACGCTAATATATTGATTAATTTATATTACTAGGAACATATGTCAAACCCTATTGTTCCTTAGACATATTCAGCTGTTCTCAGTTTAAAAACCTTATTTGTTATAAAATCTAAGGTTCTTAATAAACATTTTCCGCTGCAACTAATTGTTAAAATAATTGGCGAGACTGGTTTCAGCGTGATTTGAAGATGGAAAACAAATATCATCGCCTTTAATTCACAATTAATCGGGGCAATATATAGCAGACTATTCATCTATCCCTTCATTCTACTTTTCAAAATTTTCATCATTAGGAAATGGTCCTCCCATTTGTTTTAAATTCCATTCACTGCTTATTGTGCATCACCACTAAAGAAGTTTGTACACCGTTCTGCTAATGGCACGGCCCTTCCAACATTGATGGTCAGAAAGACTATTTTGTTGGCATTGTTGAATTTGAGGACACTGATGAAGATTAACATGCTCAGTTGAAAATGTTGTGTTGTCGAATTGACACTGTTAATTTACGCAAAATTTCAACAACAAATTATTAAATTTCTTCTTAAAATCAGAAAAAACTTATGTCATTACAGCACATTACCTTATGATTATACCAGATGTTATTAGAGCTTGCTTAACACGCTGTAACAGGAATGCTCAGTGCCCGCCCTCCCTTCTGCCCAGGCATGCCCGCAAAACAAGACTCTGGAGACATCGATTTCACCAACATACAAGGACCCATAAACCACTCCTCTGAGACTGGACCTCCATAATACTCCTCAGTTAAACAAACTATTAAATGTTGTTATTATTTTCAAGATCAAAAAATAATAGAGAAAACCCACTATTGAAACTCTATTGAGGGAAAGTGTTTTCATTATTTGTTAACGATTGTAACTTGTATTGATTAAATAGTGTATTTACTCACAACCAGTTACAATGAGTAGTGTTTTAGTATAAATATGGAATAACTTTGATTGACTGTAGTATGCCTTTTAATGCTAAGAATTAGAATTGCAATGTTTTGTAATTAATGTACATTAGATTTATATCTAATTTAAATTATATCGTTTCTAGTCGTTCTTTACACTTATCTTGAATCTTTAGAAACTACAGGGATAATCTCAATAATCTTGAGCACAACAATATTTGGAATTTGGTATTTTTTCAATATACCAGTGGAAATTGATTTTTAAATTAATTTAGACATTTTTTCGTATCTAACATACTAAGAAATGCCGATCTTTAATCCTGGAGGCTTTCCACATTTTCTCAAAATATAGGACTGCACATTTTCTCAGAAATCAGCACTGCGTCAAACTCTTCAAACTATGGAGACTAGGGGCTTAAACATAACTTGTCAATAGCAGTTTTATAACTCAAAGAAATTAATGTACGTTTTGTCCATGTTAACTACTGTGTCAATAACTTTAAATGCCAAATATAATCACATTTTGTAAAAAATGAACTTATTTAGAAAGACCTAAAAGCAGTGATTTAAGCAGCATTAATGTTTAGTAGTTATTTTTGTGAATATTGAAAAATGAAACTAATTTACAATTTCTAAATGAAAATTATTAATATTTAATCGTAACATTGCATTTATTCTATAAAATAGCAAAAACTTTACAATGTTATGTTCTTCAATAGAAAATCATAATTTCATATTTTAAAACATGTTATTATTTTAGAGCTCTCATTTGCACTGCAAATTTAAACAAATTAAAAGCTTACAAATATTTAAAGATGCGTTTTTAAAGCAAATGTACGTTTAAGGATATGAATGCAATCATTAACATATCTAATTTTACCCAAATGCAAAAAATGTATTTCACTGATCTAGTTCAGCAATGCAGGGACAGCATATTGCATTTTAATTTCTAACAACAGTGGAATGACTAAACTTGCAGGTGCAATTTATTTAAAAATTTATCTTGACATATTTCAATCCACAAGCTCAAATTCAAAAACAGCATTTTTAAATGAATAGTTCAGTTGATCATTGAGAATAGATGATACATGTATTTTATATACTGAAACTCAATAAAGTTCTAACAGTGAATTAACTAAACTTGCAGATACAATTTATTTCAAAATATTTAAACTCAATAATCAATTAATAGTTTAATAGCAAAGTCTTGTTGTTCCTTTGTAAAGCTTAGGTATTGTATATGACATTATAAATTATTGTACAGCGTTTGCTTTTTATTTTGCAGTGTGTATTAAGCATGCGTAGCCATATAACAGCCCACAATGTACATATGTAAAGAACAAAATTTATGATAGTGTTCATTGTATTTTATTACATCTGAAACGTGTGATACATTGATAATTCAGGTTAGCTTCTATTATATATTTTATGCATAGGTCTAAATATTTGTCAGCATATAGACTTGTAAAATATTTAAATCTAAAAATCAATGGATGCAACAACATTATCTAATGTACATTAATTCTAGATATTAGGACGAATATTTTTTAAGAATTTTGCGAGTGTGGTGAAGTATAATTTGAGTTGCACACCAGGAAAAATAATTAAATTTTTATCAACAAATATATTAAAATTTCAATAGTTGATTTTTTAAATTTGCCATTATCTCACTATAATTGGATAAAGGTATCATTTGGATACGTGCATACCCATTCATATATCGGATTAATGTATGCACATTACAAATAATTGTAAAAAAAATTTGGATAAGATTCATTTGGCACAACTACAAAATTTTTATGCAGTCATTCCTTTACTGCAATGGATGAAGTTTGTTATGAACGTAATTTTCTTCCTGGATTTTGTATTGGTTGATGTACTTCCTTTTCTAGTCCTCTAAGAATAACTGACCACATCCTGTAAATTGTAAGTGCAAGGGGAACTAATGTGACGAAAACAGTGATCCATGCAAGATAGTATGCCCATCCATAGCGATCGAAAAAGTAGTGCCTCAGGAAATATATTTTAGCTAGTACTGTGCCAAGGAATGCAAAAATAGCATGACAGCTTGCTGCTCCCATATGTCTATTATGGACATACATCTACCTTCAACATCATACAACATCTAAATACTGTATCTAGGTTCACAAAATTCTACATCATCAGCCGAATATTAACATTTACACAATAATTTTAGCTCAACGCAAGTAATATGTAAGAATAAGTCGTTGTAGTTTTGCAAAGAATACAACTAAAAATTGAAGAAATATATTATTTTTACCGTTGTATTGTAATAGAAGAAAATTCAAATATTAACTTCAACTCTTTAGTTCTTGATTGGCTAGTGTGAACACATGTGCAAAACCAAGAAATTTTAAAATATAGCCGCTTGAGAACAGATATATTTAATGACATTGATTTCAGTGACGATTCTCATTGTTCAACATGCAACATTGCATTTACGATGATTAAGACTGCCACAAGATTTTCAATATTCACAAAGGGAAAATATATTTATCTGATATACTATTTTTAGACTTTCTAATCCATCATCAGACCGCAGGTTACTTCAGGGTAGTTGATATGTTTGTTACGATAATGAGAAAATATTTTAGCTATAAATTCCCTATATTTAAAATATAAGAATAATGTTTTTTGCAAAATTTAAAATATTTTAGGAGGGGAGTTTTCAAACTTTAAAGGGAATCCAGAGGAAACTTTGACTAAAGCTAGTAATATCTAGAACTTCACTTACTTGAAATGAGCTAATGCAACCAAGGAATATGGCTGAAGCTGATGAAATATACAAAAACAGTAAAGCCAATACGTTTAGAGAATGACATAAGGGATGAGGAAGATGTTCTATTCCTAGATCGCCATCCATATAGTAAAATCGTAATAATGTAGTAAGTGATTCACTAGTTAATGGATATGATAGCCGTGAATCTTTTACCCAATTTGATGAATGAATTACAATTATTTGTAGTACCATCGTAGTGATTGCAAAAATTAAAATAATGCCAATCAATACAAAAGACTTTAAATTCATTACTAAAGCATAAAATAAATTGAGTTATTAAAATTGTACATGTTTCTTTATCAAAAATATTAAACACATTGAATGAAATTAGTTAAACTCTTTTGAAAGAATTCCAAATCAAAACAAACCATTTCAACCTACAGACCATATTTATATATCAATAGGACTTAATGAAAAAGTCTGCTCATAGAACAGACGATTCTGGGATTATGAAAACATGTATAAATATTAAAATTTTAAAAAAATGAACATTTAATTTGAAATTATATGATATTTGAAATGATAAAGTCAAATTTTGTGTAGAGGACTATATTTTCATTTTCCCACTCATTGGGAGTGCATCGCATTCAATAATTCATACAATATTATAAGTCCTATTTACATAAATAACCAATTTTTTGTATCAATTATGCAATTATATATATATATATATATATATATATATATATATATAGTGTGTGTGGCGTTTTTATCTTTTAGATTTTGATCGATTTTTTCAAATAAATTGATTTTTAATTCCAATTTCGATTCTCTCAATGTTCTTTGTTCAGGTTTGCCATTCTTCATAAATAGGGTGCTTTAAACCAAATTTAAGAGAGTGTTTAAGTGTATACATGTTTTTTAAAATATTTTTAGTGTTTTCTTTCAATTTCATAAAGAATTTCTTAGAATTCTTGGAAAATAATTTCCTGGGTTCGTCCACTCGTACTTTCATACCAACTTTCTCCAGAAAAAATTTGTGTTTTGTTTATGGTATGACCAAAAAAACCTATCAAAGTCATTTTGATTTTTTCACTGATTTCGATTTTTAGTTCTAAATCGATTTAAAATTATGATCGATTTAAATTGCAACATCTTAGAAAAAACCATCTTTATTTCCTTTTTTCCCACACATAAATGGTACTCAAAATATAACAAGCCTTTGGAAGTTCTTTTGTCATCACTGTACTAAAAAAACACTACAACACCTCAGTCCCGTCAACATTCACAGACCACACTATTAGTAAATATTAATGTAATGTTAACAAAAAGCATTAAAGAAACGAAAATAAAATAAAACAAAACGGAATCCGCAGCAGCTCCTAAAACAAAGTTAAATATTTATAAAGAGATTGAACAAACATGAAGAGGTAATGGAGATACGTACAATACTAAAAAACAAAGGAAAATTCGGACAAAATAATTTAGTAGGGCGTGAGTGATCTTTGTTATTCCATACTGCATTATTTATCGGATTGAATTGATTTATTTGCTGGGAGAAGCCATTAAAAATGAATTTTATATCATAACTTAGTTTGCAATAATACATTATTATTTTTGAGATGAAAGCTTTTAACAATTTTGAGATTAAACGAACAAAAATTTATAATACGATTATTGTATTAAGATTAACAATATAAATTGAATTTCAACAGAATTGATTTAGCTTTGACGGACTATAATACTGGAAATACACATTCATATTATTCACAGAAATTATTGAAATCTGCTCCATGAAAGGTTCAACTTGCAAGGCTTATGTGACTATCAGGTAAAAGACACTATCAATGGCATAAAAAATAATTTGGCACGAATAATTGGAATTTTGACATTGCCGCGATGGGTTGGGGCCTAAGGTGTGTTGGGCTGGGCCGGGATTGGGCCTAAATAATCGCCTCAATTCGAATAACTCTGTTCCCAGCACATTATAAGTAAATTGAATTGAATGCATTAAAAGAATTGATGAAATATTCTTGAAATCAAAAAATTTTGACTATTGATATTTGTTGGTGTATCTACGAAATTGATCGAATCAAAGCTTTGTAGAGGCATGTATAAATTGGGAAACAGGTTCCAGATCAAAGTAAATTTCTAAAAGTATAGTAAAGACTGTTTTATTTAAAGTAAATATTCATAACTTACCTCAAACTGCTCAGTGTTTAAAATTATATGCTTACTTAATCTCTTGGTAGCATCTGAACACACGCATTAAGTGCATGCTTTACTTATATTGTGATTGGAACTTTGTTTCCGTGACAACCTGTGGAAATTAAATATATTAATTGCGACCCTCCCTATGGAAATTGAACTAGAATGTGGTTTTAATAGCACATTTGGTTCTCGCTGGGTTAATTTCTCTTAGAACACAGTAATCACATCAAGAAAATATTTTCATGTTTGGTAGCCATCTTGTGGCGAAATAAACAATTGCAATTTTTTAATGCTGTCACTTTTTGTTTTCTTTATCATGTAAATCATTATTTATACAAAGTTTTATAACTAAAAAATTCAAATTGATAACGTGTATTATTGTTAATTTGAGAATGTATAAATTATTTTATATGTATAGTGCATTAATTTTACAATTTTTTATGAAGCAATCAGTGTTGGAACCATGGCTTGATTTTTGGGCATGGTACAGCATAGCAGGAATTATAAAAAAAATGAAACTCAAGCCTGGTACAGCCTGAAAATCTATAAATTTCTCATTGAATGTAAAAGGCATCTTTGATTATAAACCTCTGTGAATGAAATGCTTTTGGTGGCAAATTGTTGCAATAGTTTAACAAATTGTTCAAGAAACAAAGTTTTCAATAATTCAAATGTGCAAGCTAATAGATTTTTAAAAGCCAAATTAAAAATATATATCATACGTTTTTAGTGTGGGCACGGCAAAGACACAAAAATTTCTGTAAAATTGGGCATGAGCACAGCATGGCACAGTACAGCACGAAGTAAAGCACAGCACTGTTCTAACGCAGGAAGCAATAAACATATTCAGCATAAATTTGCAGCATAATTATAATAAAAAAATATACATTGAAATGCACTCGAGTAGAATGCATATCCAATTCTAATGCAACAAATGAATTGAAATCATGGCAATATCATTTTATCATTCTTAAAATTTCCAACACAAGGAAATATTAGGAAATATTAATTTATTAATATGATTCAATCACATTAAGAAATTAATAATTTTAAACCCACTAAAGATTTCCACATTGGACTAATGGTGGTTTTAATGTGGTTATGACGTTGGCCCAATGTTGTAAACCACGAAAATTGAGACTTTTACCAACCAATAAACCACAGTGGGCAAAAACACCAACACCCAAATGAGAAACCACGATAACAAATGAATCATCACAAATACACGTTGGTCCAACCATAAAACCACGCTTAAACCACGTTGTTTTGTGTTATGTGGTTGTTTTATGTATCAAAAACAATGTTGCTTTAGCATTTCAATAGTCAAAACAATCTTGTTTCAACAACGTCGCATTAGGTTGCTCTTTGGTTGTTTTTTCTGAATAGAAAATCAATATTTTGAGGACATAACAACTTTTTTTTATTTTGTCCATAATTGTTTTAGCATACTCATATATGTAATTCATCATATTTATATTGCTATTCAGTTCAAACATTGGTATTTAACTAAACACAACCCCAACAAAGGGCAGAACAATAACTATAAGGGACTGCCAAACATATTTAATACAAAACTTGCTAAAATTTGAATGAATTTCTTGTTTATAAATGATAACAATAAGCATACAAATCTGACACATTTAACAAAAATTTAAAATTTTAAAGTTAAGTACAATTTTGAAATAGTACTTTCTTAAATCGTGAAAACTCTCTTCTGCTCAAATGTAACTTTTTTCTCTATAATTATTTGAAGGCGTCCAAATATTCATGAACAAATTATTTTGAAAATTCACTTTCACAAATTTAAAATTTCATAAAAGCTTTTTGCAAAATTTCCCTTTATATTAAAATTATCTAGTAATCAAAATAATGGAGTTTGATTTGCAAACATCTGCTTGAACCTTAAATTAGCAAATTTGTAGTTGCTCAAATTAGTATTACATTTGTAGTTACGTTAATGGTTGCTGAAACAACGAAAAGTATGAAACAACTATAAACATAAAAACAACCAAAATTGATATCCGGGGGGATTTCCCTAAATTACACTTTTGTTTCATTGAATGTAGAAGCCACCAAAGCATACACTCAAATAATAGTTTTGTGTGTCAATGGATGCCCTTTATATAATTATTTCAATATATATGCTCTAGGAAAAACGCAAAAAATAGATATACAATTCTAAAAATCTTCTATATTTGTTAGTCCAAAAACAATGTTAATAAAATGAAGTGTACATGTAACTTAAATAACAGCTTTTTTCTTTCCTATAAATATATATTGCCACAAATATTAGCATAGTTGATTAAAGTAATCACACTTACTGTATAGTGAGAATATAACATAGAATATCCATACTCAGTTACATATGTGATCAAATGACCATTGAAATGTAAACAATGCATCAGTGAGGTATGCAGAGAATATTCACTCACTAGGTGGCGCACATTAAGAATGCCTTTGATCACAATATGATTAAAATACTTCATGTTTACTAATAAGCAGTCCTACAACAGCTGTTGCACTCTTGAAGGGTAACCTAACATAAACATCATTATAGTTTATTTGTGTAAATCACTATGGCAAGAATGTGTGCTATTTTCAATTGCAGATCAAATTACAAAAACAAACCCTATACCAGGGTCGGCTCATGCATGCCAAATTTAGGCAAGCAAATATCTTTTTGTGTAACCAAAATAGTGTAAATTATAAACCATGAAAAATTTATAAAGAAAAACCCCGAGACAATTTTTCCCAGAAATTTATCTGTAATATTATTATAGAAATAATTTCAATAAAATTGCTAATGATGTCTGTAGTTTTTTCTCCTCTAATTGGTTATTCTTGTATTTGTTTAAAATTTATTTAACAAGAAAATAATTATTCAACAATATTTACATATTTTCAGTAAGGCAGTCAATAAATCATGCATTTCAAAATATTTAATAAGAATTTTGTCGATTGTTACTATTGAAGGCATGTTGATGATAGAAATCTTGAGAAAATTCCAAGTTTTTTCAAGATTGAGAAACTTCGATGGCAGCTGATGAAAATTACATTTAAGTTGCTCAAAATTTTTTAAAATTTATTTCCAAATCTATCACCTTAAAATATCCACATCATATTTTATTTTTAGAATGAATTGGTAACACATTTGTAGAATAAATTAGTCTTTCATTCACAATTGTTATCACTTTTCTAAATTCTGTAAGGAAAAGCAAATGACTACCACTTTATATTTAAGAATATTGTACAAGGAATCCGTGAGGTAAAAAATGTGAAAAAACTATATACCAGATAGGAGCCTCACTTAAATATATTTCTGTTTCTGGTACTGCTTGAATGTAAAAATGTTTCTGATTGATTTAAATAATAAATGTGTTTACTTTTGGGTCATCATATTGAATTATAATATTAGTAATTATTTTAAACTCCAGTTCGACTATGTGATTGGTCACGCATGATCTGTCACATTTTGGTAATATCGCACTTCTAAGGCCATGGCTAGACTAGTGATTGGTTCAAAAGTGATCTGTCACATTTTGAATAGATCGCATGTCTAATGACTCGAGATAATTAGCAATGTGACGATTACGAAGAAATTGTGTGCGTTTGAATTGCTTGTGATTGTCACATTGCTAATTATCTCAGGTGGTTAGATGTGCAATTCTTTCAAATGTGACAGATCACTTATGAATCAATCACTATTCTAACCGTGGCCTAACTACTGAGATAATTAGTGATGTGACATGTTTCATAACTTTTTTGGTACCAATCACTTAGTCTAACCATAGTCTTACAATGGAATTAATTCAATGTGAAGCAATTTGCAGAGTGCTTGCTTTGCTAGATAAATCTTCGCGCAACAAATTGAACAAAAAGGATGTAATTTTATCCTTTGAGTGAGTGTAGGTACAGCATTAAGGTAGTTGCTTGCTGCCACACAATCATTCAATGATTTTTACAGCAAATCATAATGAATTATGTAGTATTGTCTTGATTTGTACAGCTATAAATTTATGCAAATACAAATATTAAAAATTATTGGGCAAGCACTGCTGGCCTTGCTTACATGCAGGAGCCGCCTACGCCCTATACAAAATGTTTTTGATTTCTGGGCAGTGAACAGGAGCACTGTTTGTGGGTAAATATAATTCCACAACAGCTAGTAATTAAGAAAGACTCAGTTATGTGAAAAACATTGGCTATCAAACATCTAAAGTATCATGAGGAAAAGAAATCCAGTTGAACCACCAAGCATTTTTCAAATGTGTAATGCACAGAAGTCATGCTTTCCTTCTATTGTTACACCTAGAAAAGTGGCAGATCGTAACATAGTTAACTGAAGTCTTCTAGTTTTTTGTTTAGATATTTATTATCATAATATTTCTATAAAATACAGCAATTTTCCAATACTGGATAACAATTATTTCTGTTTCTCTAATTAGAATATTTTAGGCTAGAGGCTAAGCAGTTATTGTTAAAAAAATTATTTTACAAAAATTCGCAATTTGTATTTAATTAAAAAATGATATGAATGGCTTTAGTTTGAGACATTTTGAAAGTTTAGATATTTTTTCAATGTTAATTCAATAATATTAAGCTAAGATTAGGACTCGTGGTGTACTTTATATAGGAATATAAAATTGGTGTCTACAAATTTTATATTGCTTAATGTTTAGTATGAACTTGAAATATTTACGTCTTTGGATTCATTTTCTTTTGAAACTTTCGATGAAACAAAGTTGTTAAATGAAGATGTACTAGTGAACAAATAAGTTGATAAAATCGCATTGGTTAAAATTTCTTTTCAATCTACTTCATTTATGGAGCATTGCTATATTCATTTCTTTGCAATGTGAAGCCTTGAATTTACATTCAATCATATTTGTAGTATCAAAAATACTTAGAATAATCAGCATTACAACAACGCTTTGTTCTACTGTTAAATTTGTTAAATGTAAATTGATTTGGGGTTCTCTGCAAAATGACAAACTTGAAAAGGAATTTGGTTTTATTCTGACATAATTTCATCATTAAGAATTAGTTTGCTAAGATTATATAATGATCTTGGAATTGCTACCTCAACTTTGGATTCAGCTGCACACAGTAAATGCAGAAAGTGCTCAAACGAATTTAGTGAAAATGAACTTTCATTAATTGATTGTGACTTTATCATTGATGAGCTTAGTGAAGAGAACACCAAGCATGTTTACTTGTCGCTGGATAACTCGTGACATAGATACCCTGAATACATTCAGCCAATTGATGAAGAATCCAGTGATAATGATGAAATCTTGGATGTTATTACAAGAGGAGGCTTAAGCTACCAATCTTTAACGTTTTTTCATTCTTGCAATTTTGTTACGAAAATTTTAAAAAATTACAAATTCACTAAATTTATCATGGAAAATTAATGCGACTTTTTAACATTGTTTACATTGCATACTATGAACACCATACGCCATTAAATCAGCAGTGCTTGCGTTCAATGTGTAAAATATTCTTAAAATGAACACTCACTGTTCAAAAAGACTTATCTGCAATTGAATTTAGCAAAAATAAAAAATTTGTTGCAAAAAAATTAGTATATTAGATGCAATTTCAATATATTTTGATCAATTATTAAGTGTTTAAGCATTTCAAATGTGTTTTTAATTTACTGCATTTAAAAAAAACAATTATTTTTTTACTAACAATCACTTTAAATATACTAGAATACACTGAATTATTACCCTCCAAGACAGCAACAGCTGTTGTAGTTTTCACTTCCTGTTATTTTCACATTCCTTAAGTTTCACTATAATTGTTGTTTATGCAACTTTGTGGCAATATTGGCCCAATGTCGATTTATTGCTATTTTAAATCAGAGCATATGTTGCTTGAAAATGCACTAAATGCCAACGATGCCCACCATTTACCAAGGTTGGCCCAACAATAAAATGTTTGCTATGAATATTTCATTGTCTTGAAATTCTTAAAAGTTGCTTTTCCACAAGAATATACCCACTAAAATTTGTTTCAAGTCGCAGGAGTTTCAAAAGTGAACAAATTTTCTCTTTGTTATAGTAGCCTATATAATTTTATAATCCTCACAGTGCTCCATGTGTCCCCGGGACTCAACGAGCCCATTTATGATTTATTAAATAGTTAATCAGAAAGCACAAAAATTTTGTCAAAATTTGCATGATGATCTTAATTACAATGAAAATCTAACTTCTTAAAGAGGTTTATCACTATGGTAGTTTGGCAATGGATACCTTTCAATACTGCTTCTCTATGGGCATTATTGCCAATCTTCGCCTTCGTTATTCTTACTTTGCAAGAGTGCCACTGACCTTTTTGAATTTTTTCAAGGGTTCCAGAGTATCAAGAATCTGTGAAACCTTGTTTTATACAAATTTAGGATAAAGTTTAAAATGACTGATTTGATCGAGATATAATGCACGGATTTGGTGGTCTATTTAAAAGTAGCCTTTAAGCATACAATTTTAATTTAGACTTAAACGTAAATAATCCCTTCGCATAATAAATTTTTAAACAATAGAAAATTCAACTGAGAACTCCTTTGCTAAGAAATGACTATAAAATTGTTTCAAGTCGCAAGAGCTTCAAAAGTGAATAAATTTTCTCTTTGTTATAGCAATATTTAGGATAAAGTTTATAATCACTGATTTGATCGAGATATCATGCAGAGATTTGGTGGTCTTTTTAAAAGTAGCCTTTAAGCATACAATTTTAAGTTAGACTTAAACGTAAATAATCCCTTCGCATAATAAATTTTTAATCAATAGAAAATTCAACTGAGAACTCCTTTGCTAAGAAAGGACTATAAAATTGTTTCAAGTCGCAAGAGCTTCAAAAGTGAATAAATTTTCTCTTTGTTATAGCAATATTTAGGATAAAGTTTATAATTATTTATTTTCATTCGTAAGAGGTTGTTCTTCGTTAAAATTAGGGCAACCAAAAATCATAAGAGACAACTTTTTTCTGTTTTTCTATTTTGCAGCCCACTTAAAATTTGATGGTTTTCAGACCTAAAGTGCAGTTAAATAGGAAGTATATAGTCATAGAAAGTCATATTTTTGGTTTTTTGAAAAATACGGTAATTCTGGCTAAAATGTCATAAAAGTAATATATTGGCATACTTTCATTAAAATTAAAAAAAACTTAAAAATTAATGTTGGATTGTGACAGCTTGAAATCATTTGAACTTTGACATTAATATTCATTCAATGTCAATTAATGTACTTCCTGACCCTACCCCTCAAGCTAAATATTTCGTTTCTATGACTGGTCATATATGCTGGCATCTGAAAAAATAACTAAGGAGCTATATACATTATTATTTTAAGGATTCTGCAAACTGCATGTGTTGTACCATATATTTTGAATATATTCTTATATGAAACTTGAAGCTTAAAATTGTATGCTTAAAGGCTACTTTTAAAAAGACCACCAAATCTCTGCATGATATCTCGATCAAATCAGTGATTATAAACTTTATCCTAAATACTACTATAACAAAGAGAAAATTTATTCACTTTTGAAGCTCTTGCGACTTGAAACAATTTTATAGTCCTTTCTTAGCAAAGGAGTTCTCAGTTGAATTTTCTATTGATTAAAAATTTATTATGTGAAGGGATTATTTACGTTTAAGTCTAACTTAAAATTGTATGCTTAAAGGCTACTTTTAAAAAGACCACCAAATCTCTGCATGATATCTCAATCAAATCAGTGATTATAAACTTTATCCTAAATACTACTATAACAAAGAGAAAATTTATTCACTTTTGAAACATTTTCTTCAACATGACATTAATAAAACAAGATGCTAACTGAAGTAAACTTTGCCATGATTAAGTTAAGTCTGAATAACCAGTTATTGAAGATTTATAGCGGTTATCAATATTTTTGGTAGCGATAAAATCCCATTAGCCTCTAAAGTGAATGTATATTAATGACTAACCCTAATTCTAT
>CABFPE010000969.1:156792-167508 GCA_900660155.1 Hofstenia miamia | reverse complement strand
GCCCATCCATAGCGGGCGAAAAAGTAGTGCCTCAGGAAATATATTTTAGCTAGTACTGTGCCAAGGAATGCAAAAATAGCATGACAGCTTGCTGCTCCCATAGGTATTATGGACATACATCTATCTTCTACATCATACACCATCTAAATACTGTATCTTGGATCACAAAATTCTACATCATCAGCCAAATATTAACATTTACACAATAATTTTAGCTCAAAGCAAGTAATATGTAAGAATGTGTCGTTGTAGTTTTGGAAAGAATGTAACTAAAAATTGAAGAAATATATTATTTTTACCAGAGGAAACTTTGACTAAAGCTAGTAATATCTAGAACTTCACTTACTTGAAATGAGCTAATGCAACCAAGGAATATGGCTGAAGCTGATGAAATATACAAAAACAGTAGAGCCAATACGTTTAGAGAATGACATAAGCGATGAGGAAGATTTTCTATTCTTAGATCGCAATCCATATAGTAAAATCGTAATAATGTAGTAAGTGGTTCACTAGTTAATGGATATGATAGCCGTGAATCTTCTACCCAATTTGCTGAATGAATTACAATTATTTGTAGTACCGCTGTAGTGATTGCAAAAATTATAGTAATGCCAATAAATACAAAAGACTTTAAATTCATTACTAAAGCATAAAATAAATTTAGTTATTAAAATTTTACATGTTTCTTAATAAAAAATTTTAAACACAATGAATGAAATTAGTTGAACTCTTTTGAAATAATTCCAAAGCAAAACAAACCATTTCAGCCTACAGACCATAATAATATATCAATAGGACTTAATGAAAAAGTCTTCTCATAGAACAGATGATTCTAGGATTATGAAAACATGTATAATTATAAAATTCTTTAAAAAATGTAATTTGAAATGATATTTATATGATATTTCAAATAATATAGTCAAATTTTGTGTAGAGGACTATATTTTCATTTTCCCACTCATTGGGAGTGCATTGCATTCAATAATTCATACAATATTATAAGTCCTATTTACATAAATAACCAATTTTTTTGTATCAATTATGCATATATATATATATATATATATTGTGGCGTTTTTATCTTTTAGATTTTGATCGATTTTTTCAAATAAATTGATTTTTAATTACAATTTCGATTCTCTCAATGTTCTTTGTTCAGGTTTGCCATTCTTCATAAATAGGGTGCTTTAAACCATATTTAAGACAGTGTTTAAGTGTATACATGTTTTTTAAAATATTTTTAGTGTTTTCTTTCAAATTCATAAAGAATTTCTTAGAATTCTCTGAAAATAATTTTTTGGGTTCGTCCAATCGTACTTTCATACCAACTTTCTCAAGAAAAAATTGGTGTTTTGTTTATGGTATGACCAATAAAACCTATCAAAGTCATTTTGATTTTTTCACTGATTTCGATTTTTAGTTCTAAATCGATTTAAAATTACGATCGATTTAAATTGCAACATCTTAGAAAAAACCATCTTTATTTCCTTTTTTCCCACACATAAATGGTACTCAAAATATAACAAGCCTGTGGAAGTTCTTTTGTCATCACTGTACTAAAAAAACACTACAACACCTCAAGACCCGTCAACATTCACAGACCACACTATTAGGAAATATTAATGTAATGTTGACAAAAAGCATTAAAGAAACGAAAATAAAAGAAAACAAAACGGAATCCGCAGCAAGCTCCTAAAAACAAAGTTAAATATTTATAATGGACAAAACAAAGAGAATGAACACAAATAAAGATGTAACGGATAAATGTACAAAACTAAAAAACAAAGGAACACTCGGACAAAATAATTTAGTAGGGCGTGAGTGATCTTTGTTATTCCATCCTTCATTATTTATCGGCTTGAATTGATTTATTTGCTGGGAGAAGCCATTAAAAGTGAATTTTATATCATAACTTAGTTAGCAATAATACATTATTATTTTTGAGATGAAAGCTTTCAACAATTTTGAGATTAAACCAACAAAATGATAAAAAAATTTTTAAGCAATTTAAGATTAATCTATACAAAAACTTATAAGAATTTAGACAATTTTTGTCTTCACTGATAATAATAATGAAAATGCACATTCAATACTATTCGGTAACCAAACGCAATTATTTACAGAAGGGGTTAACATCTGCTCCAGGAAAGGTTGAACTCCCAATACCCCAGGCCTATGGCCCTGTATGATACGATTATTGTATTAAGATTAACAATATAAATTGAATTTCAACAGAATTGATTTAGCTTTGACGGACTAAATACCGGAATACAATTCATATATTAATCAAGAAATTATTGAAATTATTCAATCAACTTCATAGTGTAGTGCTTATGTGACTATCAGGTAAAAGACACTATCAATTGCATAAAAAATAATTTGGCACGAATAATTGGGATTTTGACATTGCCGGGATGGGTTGGGGCCTAAGGTGTGTTGGGCTGGGCCGGGATTGGGCCTAAATAATCGCCTCAATTCGAATAACTCTGTTCCCAGCACATTATAAGTAAATTGAATTGAATACATTGAAAGAATTGATGAAATATTCTTGAAATCAAAAAATTTTGACTATTGATATTTGTTGGTGTATCTACGAAATTGATCGAATCAAAGCTTTGTAGAGGCATGTATAAATTGGGAAACAGGTTCCAGATCAAAGTAAATTTCTAAAAGTATAGTAAAGACTGTTTTATTTAAAGTAAATATTCATAACTTACCTCAAACTGCTCAGTGTTTAAAATTATATCCTTACTTAATCTCTTGGTAGCATCTGAACACACGCATTAAGTGCATGCTTTACTTACATTGTGATTGGAACTTTGTTTCCGTGACAACCTGTGGAAATTAAATATATTAATTGCGACCCTCCCTATGGAAATTGAACTAGAATGTGGTTTTAATAGCACATTTGGTTCTCGCTGGGTTAAATTCTCTTAGAACACAGTAATCACATCAAGAAAATATTTTCATGTTTGGTAGCCATCTTGTGGCGAAATAAACAATTGCAATTTTTGAATGCTGTCACTTTTTGTTTTCTTCATCATGTAAATCATTATTTATACAAAGTTTTATAACTAAAAAATTCAAATTGATAACGTGTATTATTGTTAATTTGAGAATGTATCAATTATTTTATATGTATAGTGCATTAATTTTACAATTTTTTATGAAGCAATCAGTGTTGGAACCATGGCTTGATTTTTGGGCATGGTACAGCATAGCAGGAATTATAAAAAAAATGAAACTCAAGCCTGGTACAGCCTGAAAATCTATAAATTTCTCATTGAATGTAAAAGGCATCTTTGATTATAAACATCTATGAATGAAACGCTTTTGGTGGCAAATTGTTGCAATAGTTTAACAAATTGTTCAAGAAACAAAGTTTTCAATAATTCAAATGTGCAAGCTAATAGATTTTTAAAATCCAAATTAAAAATATATTTCATACGTTTTTAGTGTGGGCACGGCAAAGACACAAAAATTTCTGTAAAATTGGGCATGAGCACAGCATGGCACAGTACAGCACGAAGTAAAGCACAGCACTGTTCTAACGCAGGAAGCAATAAACATATTCAGCATAAATTTGCAGCATAATTATAATAAAAAAATATACATTGAAATGCACTCGAGTAGAATGCATATCCAATTCTAATGCAACAAATGAATTGAAATCATGGCAATATCATTTTATCATTCTTAAAATTTCCAACACAAGGAAATATTAGGAAATATTAATTTCTTAATATGATTCAATCACATTAAGAAATTAATAATTTTAAACCCACTAAACATTTTCACATTGGACCAATGGTGGTTTTAATGTGGTTATGACGTTGGCCCAATGTTGTAAACCACGAAAATTGAGACTTTTACCAACCAATAAACCACAGTGGGCAAAAACACCAACACCCAAATAAGAAACCATGATAACAAATGAATCATCACAAATACACGTTGGTCCAACCATAAAACTACGCTTAAACCACGTTGTTTTGTGTTATGTGGTTGTTTTATGTATTAAAAACAACGTTGCTTTAGCATTTCATTAGTCAAAACAATCTTGTTTCAACAACGTCACATTAGGTTGCTCTTTGGTTGTTTTTTCTGAATAGAAAATCAATATTTTGAGGACATAACAACATTTTTTTATTTTGTCCATAATTGTTTTAGCATACTCATATATGTAATTCATCATATTTATATTGCTATTCAGTTCAAACATTGCTATTTAACTAAACACAAGCCCAACAAAGGGCAGAACAATAACTATAAGGGACTGTCAAACATATTTAATACAAACCTTGCTAAAATTTGAATGAATTTCTTGTTTATAAATGATAACACTAAGCATAAAAATCTGACAAATTTAACAAAAATTTAAAATTTTAAAGTTAAGTACAATTTTGAAATAGTACTTTCTTAAATCATGAAAACTCTCTTCTGCTCAAATGTAACTTTTTTCACTATAATTATTTGAAGGCGTCCAAATATTCATGAACAAATTATTTTGAAAATTCATTTTCACAAATTTAAAATTTCATAAAAGCTTTTTGCAAAATTTCTCTTTATATTAAAATTATCTAGTAATCAAAATAATGGAGTTTGATTTGCAAACATCTGCTTGAACCTTAAATTAGCAAATTTGTAGTTGCTCAAATTAGTATTACATTTGTAGTTACGTTAATGGTTGCTGAAACAACGAAAAGTATGAAACAACTATAAACAACATAAAAACAACCAAAATTGATATCCGGGGGCTTTCTCTAAATTACACTTTTGTTTCATTGAATGTAGAAGCCACCAAAGCATACACTCAAATAATAGTTTTGTGTGTCAATGGATGCCCTTTATATAATTATTTCAATATATATGCTCTAGGAAAAACGCAAAAAATAGATATACAATTCTAAAAATCTTCTATATTTGTTAGTCCAAAAACAATGTTAATAAAATGAAGTGTACATGTAACTTAAATAACAGCTTTTTTCTTTCCTAAATATATATTGCCACAAATATTCGCATAGTTGATTAAAGTAATCACACTTACTGTATGGTGAGAATATAACATAGAATATCCGTACTCAGTTACAAATGCGATCAAATGACCATTGAAAAGTAAACAATGCATCAGTGAGGTATGCAGAGAATATTCACTCACTAGGTGGCGCACATTAAGAATGCCTTTGATCACAATATGATTAAAATACTTCATATTTACTAATAAGCAGTCCTACAACAGCTGTTGCACTCTTGGAAGGTAACCTAACATAAACGTCATTATAATTATTTGCATAAATCACTATGGCAAGAATGTGTGCTATTTTCAATTGCAGATCAAATTACATGCAATATTTAGGCAAGCAAATATTTTTTTGTGTAACCAAAATAGTGTAAATTATAAACCATGAAAAGTTTATTTATAAAGGAAAACCCCAAGACAATTTTTCCCAGAAATTTATCTGTAATATAATTAGGCCTATAGAAATAATTTCAATAAAATTGCTAATAATTTCTGTAGTTTTTTCTCCTCTAATCAGTTATTCTTCTATTTGTTTAAAATTTCTTTAACCAGAAAATAATCATTCTGCAAGACGATGATCAAAACCCAATAGTTCGCATTAATTCAAATATTTTTGGTAAGGCAGTCAATAAATCATGCATTTCAAAATATTGAATGGTAATTTTTTCGATTTTTACAATTGAAGGCATGTTGATGATAGAGATCTTGAGAAACATTTATTAGAAAATGGCAGCTGATGAAAATTACATTTAAGTTGCTCAAAATTTTTTAAAATTTATTTCCAAATCTATCACCTTAAAATATCCATATCATATTTTATTTTTTGAATGAATTGGTAACACATTCGTAGAAAAAATTAGTCTTTCATTCACAAATGTTATAAATTTTCTAAATTCTGTAAAGAAAAACAAATGGCTACTACTTTATATTTAAGAATATTGTACAAGGAATTCATGAGGTGAAAATGTGAAAAAGTATTTAACAGATAGGAGCCTCACTTAAATATATTTCTGTTTCTGGTACTGCTTGAATGTAAAAATGTTGATTTAAATAATAAATGTGTTTACTTTTGGGTCATCATATTGAATTATAATATTAGTAATTATTTTAATCTCCAGTTCGACTATGTGATTGGTCACGCATGATCTGTCACATTTTGGTAATATCGCACTTCTAAGGCCATGGCTAGACTAGTGATTGGTTCAAAAGCAGCGGCGGCTCATGCATGCAAAAGTTAGGCAAGCAAATATTATTAAAGTAACTAAAATAGTGTAAATAAACAACCATGAAAAATTTATTTATGTATGAAATCCCCGAAGCGCAGAAATTTATTTGTAATATTATTATGTAATTAACATTTGTCCTGCAGTTCTTTTAATATATTATTTTCAAGAAAAAATGTCTAATGATTTCTGTAGTTTTTCCTTTTATAATTGGTTATTCTTGTATTTGTTTAAATGTTTTAAAGCAGAAAATAATCGTTCTGCAAGATGGTGATCAAAATCAAATAGATTGCATTAATTCAAATATTTACAAATTTTCTGTAATGCAGTCAATAAATCGTGCATTTCAAAATATTGAATACTAATTTTGTCAATTTTTTACAATTGAAGGCATGTTGATGAGATAAAACTTGAGATAACTTACAAAGTTTTCAAGATTGAGAAAACTTAGAATAGAAATTTAGAACAGAAAATGGCAGCTGATGGAAATCACATTTAAACCACTCAAAGTTTTTTTAAAATTTATTTCCACATATATCAACTTAAAAATTATTGGGCAAGCACTGCTGGCCTTGCTTACATGCAGGAGCTGCCTATGCCCTATACAAAATGTTTTGAATTCTGGGCAGTGAACAGGAGCGCTGTTTGTGGGTATCAGGAGGAAAAGGAATCCAGCTGAACCACCAAGCATTTTTCAAATGGCTAATGCACAGAAGTCATGCTTTCCTTCTATTATTACAGCTAGAAATGTGTCAGATCATAACATAGTTAACTGAAGTCTTCTACCAGTAAGTTTTTTGTTTAGATAGTTATTATCATAATAGTTCTATAAAATACAGCAATTTTCCAATACTGGATAACAATTGTTTCTGTTTCTCTAATTAGTATATTTTAGGCTAAGCAGTTATTGTTAATAAAATTATTTTACAAAAATTCGCAATTTGTATTTAATTAAAAAATGATATGAATGGCTTTAGTTTGAGACATTTTGAAAGTTTAGATATTTTTTCATTGTTGATTCAATAATATTAAGCTAAGATTAGGACTTGTGGTGTACTTTATATAGGAATAAGAAATTGGTGTCTACAAATTTTATACTGCTTAATGTTTAGGATGAACTTGAAATATTTACGTTTTTGGATTCATTTTCTTTTGAAACTATCGATGAAACAAAGTTGTTAAATGAAGATGTACTAGTGAACAAATAAGTTGATAAAATCGCATTGGCTAAAATTTCTTTTCAATCTACTTCTTCAATTCTTTAATGGAGCATTGCTATATTCATTTCTTTGCAATGTGAAGCCTATTTAGATTCTATTGGCATAACAATGTTATGCTTGGCAAACGCCTCTCTGAATTTGCATTCAATCATATTTGTAGTATCAAAAATACTTAGAATAATCAGCATTGCAACAACGCTTTGTTCTACTGTTAAATTTGTTAAATTTAAATTGATTTGAGGTTCTCTGCAAAATGAGGAACTTGAAAAGGAATTTGGTTTTATTCTGACATAATTTCATCATTAAGAATTAGTCTTGCTAAGATTATATAATGATCTTGGAATTGCTACCTCAAATTTAGATTCAGCTGCACTCAGTAAATGCAGAAAGTGCTCAAACGAATTTAGTGAAAATGAACTTTCATTAATTGATTGTGACTTTATCATTGATGAGCTTAGTGAAGAGAACACAGAGCATGTTTACTTGTCGTTGGATAACTCGTGACATAGATACCCTGAATACATTCAGCCAATTGATGAAGAATCCAGTGATAATGATGAAATCTTGGATGTTATTACAAGAGGAGGCTTAAGCTACCAATCTTTAACGTTTTTTCATTCTTGCAATTTTGTTACGAAAATTTTAAAAAATTACAAATTCACTAAATTTATCATGGAAAATTAATGCGACTTTTTAACATTGTTTACATTGCATACTATGAACACCATACGCCATTAAATCAGCAGTGCTTGCGTTCAATGTGTAAAATATTCTTAAAATGAACACTCACTGTTCAAAAAGACTTATCTGCAATTGAATTTAGCAACAATAAAATGTTTGCTGGGAATATTTCCTTGTCTTGAAATTCTTAAAAGTTGCTTTTCCACAAGAATATACCCACTAAATTTTGTTTCAAGTCGCAGGAATTTCAAAAGTGAACAAATTTTCTCTTTGTTATAGTAGCCTATATAATTTTATAATCCTCACAGTGCTCCATGTGGACCCCAGGACTCAACGAGCCCATTTATGATTTATTAAATAGTTCATCAGAAAGCACCAAAATTTTGTCAACATTTGCTTGATGATCTTAATTACCATGAAAATTTAACTTCTTAAAGAGGACTATCACTATGGTAGTTTGGCAATGGATACCTTTCAATACTGCTTCTCTATGGGCATTATTGCCAATCATCGTCTTCGTCATTCTTACTTTGCAAGAGTGCCACTGACCTTTTTGAATTTTTTCAAGGGTTCCAGAGTATCAAGATCTGTGAAACCTTGTTTTATGCAAATTTAGGATAAACTTTAAAATGATTGATTTGATCGAGATATAATGCACGGATTTGGTGGTCTATTTAAAAGTAGCTTTTAAACATACAAATTTAATTTTGACCTAAACGTAAATAATCCCTTTGCATAATAAATTTTTAAACAATAGAAAATTTAAATGAGAACTCATTTCTGAGGAAAGGACTATAAAAAGGCCTTTATTAGGAAATGTAATCAATTAGCCATTTTTTATTTCAAAAAATACAATTATTCATTGAATAATACATAAACAACTAATAATCTAAGACATTATCAAAACCGAATTTTACAAAATTCAAATATTTTAATGTGCGAACTCATGGTTTGTCATTTTGTAACATTATATTTGTTTTTCCAATGCCAGCCTTAAATAGTGCAATGCAAGATATACTAGTGTTTTGCATTTTTAGAGTTAATGCTGCCCCTGCTCACCCTGCGCCCATATATCTTCAAATGTCCGATACCCGCCCAACTGTTGGAATTCACCGGGCAGGAGCGGGCGGCCTGGTCCGCCCACCAACTATTGAGAAAAATGTAAAATACAAAGAAATTAAATAAAAATGCCCATAATAATTTTGAATTTTAGTGAGAAACTTATTACGACTGCTATAAAATATATTAATACTATCAAATATCTAGGGATGTGCTAGAATCCAGTATACAGATCCAGAATCCGGTAAAATCAGCAATTACACAGTCGGATCCGGATAGATGGTAAAATTTAACTTGCTTCCGGATTTTATTGGGTAATATATTCTGAGATGAAACTTGAATTTCATAATATAATTTTTGAGAAAAATAATTTTTTCCAAAAAAATCGAAGTTGTCCTGCAACGAATACAATTTTTCTGACATATCATGAATTAGTCTATTTAATAATTATTTATTTTCATTCGTAAGAGGTTGTTCTTCGTTAAAATTAGGGCAACCAAAAATCATAAGAGACAACTTTTTTCTGTTTTTCTATTTTGCAGCCCACTTAAAATTTGATGGTTTTCAGACCTAAAGTGCAGTTAAATAGGAAGTATATAGTCATAGAAAGTCATATTTTTGGTTTTTTGAAAAATACGGTAATTCTGGCTAAAATGTCATAAAAGTAATATATTGGCATACTTTCATTAAAATTAAAAAAAACTTAAAAATTAATGTTGGATTGTGACAGCTTGAAATCATTTGAACTTTGACATTAATATTCATTCAATGTCAATTAATGTACTTCCTGACCCTACCCCTCAAGCTAAATATTTCGTTTCTATGACTGGTCATATATGCTGGCATCTGAAAAAATAACTAAGGAGCTATATACATTATTATTTTAAGGATTCTGCAAACTGCATGTGTTGTACCATATATTTTGAATATATTCTTATATGAAACTTGAAGCTTAAAATTGTATGCTTAAAGGCTACTTTTAAAAAGACCACCAAATCTCTGCATGATATCTCGATCAAATCAGTGATTATAAACTTTATCCTAAATACTACTATAACAAAGAGAAAATTTATTCACTTTTGAAGCTCTTGCGACTTGAAACAATTTTATAGTCCTTTCTTAGCAAAGGAGTTCTCAGTTGAATTTTCTATTGATTAAAAATTTATTATGTGAAGGGATTATTTACGTTTAAGTCTAACTTAAAATTGTATGCTTAAAGGCTACTTTTAAAAAGACCACCAAATCTCTGCATGATATCTCAATCAAATCAGTGATTATAAACTTTATCCTAAATACTACTATAACAAAGAGAAAATTTATTCACTTTTGAAACATTTTCTTCAACATGACATTAATAAAACAAGATGCTAACTGAAGTAAACTTTGCCATGATTAAGTTAAGTCTGAATAACCAGTTATTGAAGATTTATAGCGGTTATCAATATTTTTGGTAGCGATAAAATCCCATTAGCCTCTAAAGTGAATGTATATTAATGACTAACCCTAATTCTAT
>CABFPE010000969.1:127815-144185 GCA_900660155.1 Hofstenia miamia | reverse complement strand
TTTATCACTATGGTATTTAGCAATGGATACATTTCAATACTGCTTCTCTATGGGCATTATTGCCAATCGTCACCTTCGGCATTCATACTTTGCAAGAGTGCCACGAACCATTTCAAGGGTTATTGAGTATGAAGAATCTGTGAAACCTTGTTTTATACAAATTTTGGATAAACTTTAAAATCAGTGATTTGATCGAGATATAATGCAGATATTTGGTGGTTTTTTTAAAAGTAGCCTTTAAGCATACAATTTTAACTTAAACGTAAATAATCCCTTTGCATAATAATTTTTTTAACGATAGAAAATTCAACTGAGAACTCCTTTGTAAGAACGGACTATAAAATTGTTTCAAGTCGCAAGAGTTTCAAAAGTGAATAAATTTTCTCTTTGTTATAGTAGTATTTAGGATAAAGTTTATAATCACTGATTTGATAGAGATATCCTGCTGAGATATGTTGGTATTTTTAAAAGCAGCCTTTAAGCGTACAATTTTAAGCTTCAAGTTTCACATAAGAATATATTCAAAATATATGGTCTGTCTCATACACATCTCAGAATCCATAAAATAATAATTTATATAGTTCCTTAGTTATTTTTTCAGATGCCAGCATATATGACCAGTCATAGAAACGCATTGACAAGTCGGTCGGATTGGGTCTGGACGGGTCGTGTCGGGTCAATATTTAGCTTGAGGGGTAGGGTCAGGAAGTACATTAATTGACATTAAATGAATATTAATGTCAAAGTTCAAATGATTTAAAGCTGTCACAATCCAACATCAATTTTTAAGTTTTTTTTAATTTTAATCAAAGTATGCCAACATATTACTTTTATGACATTTTAGCCAGAATTACCGTATTTTTCAAAAAAACCAAAAATATGACTTTCTATGACTTTATACTTCCTATTTAACTGCACTTTAGGTCTGAAAACCATCAAATTTTAAGCAGGCTGCAAAATAGAAAAACAGAAAAAAGTTGTCTCTTATGATGTTGGCTCTCATGATTTTTTGGTTGCCCTAATTTTAACGAATGAAAATAAATAATTATTAAATAGACTGCTTCTCATGATATGTCAGAAAAATTGGTTTTGTTGCAGGACAACTTCGATTTTTTTGGAAAAAATAATTTTCCTCAAAAATTATATTTTGAAATTCAAGTTTCATCTCGGAATATATTACCCGATAAAATCCGGAAGCAAGTTAAATTTTACCGTCTATTCGGATCCGACTGTGTAATTGCCGATTTTACCGGATTCTGGATCCGTATACTGGATTCTAGCACATCCCTATATATTTGATAGTATTAATATATTTTATAGCAGTCGTAAGAAGTTTCTGACTAAAATTCAAAATTATAAGGGGCATTTTTATTAAATTTCTTTGTATTTTACGTTTTTCTCAATAGTTGGTGGGCGGACCAGGCCGCCCTTTCCTGCTTGGTGAATTCGAACGGTTGGGCGCAGGGTGAGCAGAGGCAGCATTAAATCAAAATGCAAAACACTAGTATATCTTGCATTGCACTATTTAAGGCTGGCATTNGTTGGGCGGGTATCGGACATTTGAAGATATATGGGCGCAGGGTGAGCAGGGGCAGCATTAAATCTAAAAATGCAAAACACTAGTATATCTTGCATTGCACTATTTAAGGCTGGCATTAGAAAAACAAATATAATGTTACAAAATGACAAACCATGAGTTCGCACATTAAAATATTTGAATTTTGTAAAATTCGGTTTTGATAATGTCTTAGATTATTAGTTGTTTATGTATTATTCAATGAATAATCGTATTTTTGAAATAAAAAATGGCCAATTGATTCGTTTCCAAAAAAAGCCTTTTTTATAGTCCTTTCCTAAGAAAGGAGTTCTCAGTTGAATTTTCTATTGCTTAAAAATTTATTATGTGAAGGGATTATTTACGTTTAAGTATAAATTAAAATTGTATGCTTAAAGGCTACTTTTAAATAGACCACCAAATCCGTGCATTCTATCTCGATCAAATCAGTCATTTTAAAGTTTATCCTAAATTTGTATAAAACAAGGTTTCACAGATTCTTGATACTCTGGAACCCTTGAAAAAATTCAAAAAGGTCAGTGGCACTCTTGCAAAGTAAGAATGACGAAGGCGAAGATTGGCAATAATGCCCATAGAGAAGCAGTATTGAAAGGTATCCATTGCCAAACTATCATAGTGATAAACCTCTTTAAGAAGTTAGATTTTCATTGTAATTAAGATCATCATGCAAATTTTGACAAAATTTTTGTTCTTTTTGATGAACTATTTAATAAATAAACGGGCTCTTGGAGTCCCAGGGTCCACATTGAGCACTGTGAGGATTATAAAACTATATAGGCTACTATAACAAAGAGAACATTTGTTCACTTTTGAAACTCCTGCGACTTGAAACAAAATTTAGTGGGTATATTCTTGTGGAAAAGCAACTTTTAAGAATTTCAAGACAATGAAATATTCATAGCAAACATTTTATTGTTGGGCCAACCTTGGTAAATGGTGGGCATCGTTGGCATTTAGTGCATTTTCAAGCAACATATGCTCTGATTTAAAATAGCAATAAATCGACATTGGGCCAATATTGCCACAAAGTTGCATAAACAACAATTATAGTGAAACTTAAGGAATGTGAAAATAACAGGAAGTGAAAACTACAACAGCTGTTGCTGTCTTGGAGGGTAATAATTCAGTGTATTCTAGTATATTTAAAGTGATTGTTAGTAAAAAAATAATTGTTTTTTTNTTTTTTTATTTAGACTCATGCAGTAAATTAAAAACACATTTGAAATGCTTAAACACTTAATAATTGATCAAAATATATTGAAATTGCATCTAATATACTAATTTATTCCCAGCAAACATTTTATTGTTGCTAAATTCAATTGCAGATAAGTCTTTTTGAACAGTGAGTGTTCATTTTAAGAATATTTTACACATTGAACGCAAGCACTGCTGATTTAATGGCGTATGGTGTTCATAGTATGCAATGTAAACAATGTTAAAAAGTCGCATTAATTTTCCATGATAAATTTAGTGAATTTGTAATTTTTTAAAATTTTCGTAACAAAATTGCAAGAATGAAAAAACGTTAAAGATTGGTAGCTTAAGCCTCCTCTTGTAATAACATCCAAGATTTCATCATTATCACTGGATTCTTCATCAATTGGCTGAATGTATTCAGGGTATCTATGTCACGAGTTATCCAGCGACAAGTAAACATGCTTGGTGTTCTCTTCACTAAGCTCATCAATGATAAAGTCACAATCAATTAATGAAAGTTCATTTTCACTAAATTCGTTTGAGCACTTTCTGCATTTACTGTGTGCAGCTGAATCCAAAGTTGAGGTAGCAATTCCAAGATCATTATATAATCTTAGCAAACTAATTCTTAATGATGAAATTATGTCAGAATAAAACCAAATTCCTTTTCAAGTTTGTCATTTTGCAGAGAACCCCAAATCAATTTACATTTAACAAATTTAACAGTAGAACAAAGCGTTGTTGTAATGCTGATTATTCTAAGTATTTTTGATACTACAAATATGATTGAATGTAAATTCAAGGCTTCACATTGCAAAGAAATGAATATAGCAATGCTCCATAAATGAAGTAGATTGAAAAGAAATTTTAACCAATGCGATTTTATCAACTTATTTGTTCACTAGTACATCTTCATTTAACAACTTTGTTTCATCGAAAGTTTCAAAAGAAAATGAATCCAAAGACGTAAATATTTCAAGTTCATACTAAACATTAAGCAATATAAAATTTGTAGACACCAATTTTATATTCCTATATAAAGTACACCACGAGTCCTAATCTTAGCTTAATATTATTGAATTAACATTGAAAAAATATCTAAACTTTCAAAATGTCTCAAACTAAAGCCATTCATATCATTTTTTAATTAAATACAAATTGCGAATTTTTGTAAAATAATTTTTTTAACAATAACTGCTTAGCCTCTAGCCTAAAATATTCTAATTAGAGAAACAGAAATAATTGTTATCCAGTATTGGAAAATTGCTGTATTTTATAGAAATATTATGATAATAAATATCTAAACAAAAAACTAGAAGACTTCAGTTAACTATGTTACGATCTGCCACTTTTCTAGGTGTAACAATAGAAGGAAAGCATGACTTCTGTGCATTACACATTTGAAAAATGCTTGGTGGTTCAACTGGATTTCTTTTCCTCATGATACTTTAGATGTTTGATAGCCAATGTTTTTCACATAACTGAGTCTTTCTTAATTACTAGCTGTTGTGGAATTATATTTACCCACAAACAGTGCTCCTGTTCACTGCCCAGAAATCAAAAACATTTTGTATAGGGCGTAGGCGGCTCCTGCATGTAAGCAAGGCCAGCAGTGCTTGCCCAATAATTTTTAATATTTGTATTTGCATAAATTTATAGCTGTACAAATCAAGACAATACTACATAATTCATTATGATTTGCTGTAAAAATCATTGAATGATTGTGTGGCAGCAAGCAACTACCTTAATGCTGTACCTACACTCACTCAAAGGATAAAATTACATCCTTTTTGTTCAATTTGTTGCGCGAAGATTTATCTAGCAAAGCAAGCACTCTGCAAATTGCTTCACATTGAATTAATTCCATTGTAAGACTATGGTTAGACTAAGTGATTGGTACCAAAAAAGTTATGAAACATGTCACATCACTAATTATCTCAGTAGTTAGGCCACGGTTAGAATAGTGATTGATTCATAAGTGATCTGTGACCTTTGAAAGAATTGCACATCTAACCACCTGAGATAATTAGCAATGTGACAATCACAAGCAATTCAAACGCACACAATTTCTTTGTAATCGTCACATTGCTAATTATCTCGAGTCATTAGACATGCGATCTATTCAAAATGTGACAGATCACTTTTGAACCAATCACTAGTCTAGCCATGGCCTTAGAAGTGCGATATTACCAAAATGTGACAGATCATGCGTGACCAATCACATAGTCGAACTGGAGTTTAAAATAATTACTAATATTATAATTCAATATGATGACCCAAAAGTAAACACATTTATTATTTAAATCAATCAGAAACATTTTTACATTCAAGCAGTACCAGAAACAGAAATATATTTAAGTGAGGCTCCTATCTGGTATATAGTTTTTTCACATTTTTTACCTCACGGATTCCTTGTACAATATTCTTAAATATAAAGTGGTAGTCATTTGCTTTTCCTTACAGAATTTAGAAAAGTGATAACAATTGTGAATGAAAGACTAATTTATTCTACAAATGTGTTACCAATTCATTCTAAAAATAAAATATGATGTGGATATTTTAAGGTGATAGATTTGGAAATAAATTTTAAAAAATTTTGAGCAACTTAAATGTAATTTTCATCAGCTGCCATCGAAGTTTCTCAATCTTGAAAAAACTTGGAATTTTCTCAAGATTTCTATCATCAACATGCCTTCAATAGTAACAATCGACAAAATTCTTATTAAATATTTTGAAATGCATGATTTATTGACTGCCTTACTGAAAATATGTAAATATTGTTGAATAATTATTTTCTTGTTAAATAAATTTTAAACAAATACAAGAATAACCAATTAGAGGAGAAAAAACTACAGACATCATTAGCAATTTTATTGAAATTATTTCTATAATAATATTACAGATAAATTTCTGGGAAAAATTGTCTCGGGGTTTTTCTTTATAAATTTTTCATGGTTTATAATTTACACTATTTTGGTTACACAAAAAGATATTTGCTTGCCTAAATTTGGCATGCATGAGCCGACCCTGGTATAGGGTTTGTTTTTGTAATTTGATCTGCAATTGAAAATAGCACACATTCTTGCCATAGTGATTTACACAAATAAACTATAATGATGTTTATGTTAGGTTACCCTTCAAGAGTGCAACAGCTGTTGTAGGACTGCTTATTAGTAAACATGAAGTATTTTAATCATATTGTGATCAAAGGCATTCTTAATGTGCGCCACCTAGTGAGTGAATATTCTCTGCATACCTCACTGATGCATTGTTTACATTTCAATGGTCATTTGATCACATATGTAACTGAGTATGGATATTCTATGTTATATTCTCACTATACAGTAAGTGTGATTACTTTAATCAACTATGCTAATATTTGTGGCAATATATATTTATAGGAAAGAAAAAAGCTGTTATTTAAGTTACATGTACACTTCATTTTATTAACATTGTTTTTGGACTAACAAATATAGAAGATTTTTAGAATTGTATATCTATTTTTTGCGTTTTTCCTAGAGCATATATATTGAAATAATTATATAAAGGGCATCCATTGACACACAAAACTATTATTTGAGTGTATGCTTTGGTGGCTTCTACATTCAATGAAACAAAAGTGTAATTTAGGGAAAGCCCCCCGGATATCAATTTTGGTTGTTTTTATGTTGTTTATAGTTGTTTCATACTTTTCGTTGTTTCAGCAACCATTAACGTAACTACAAATGTAATACTAATTTGAGCAACTACAAATTTGCTAATTTAAGGTTCAAGCAGATGTTTGCAAATCAAACTCCATTATTTTGATTACTAGATAATTTTAATATAAAGGGAAATTTTGCAAAAAGCTTTTATGAAATTTTAAATTTGTGAAAGTGAATTTTCAAAATAATTTGTTCATGAATATTTGGACGCCTTCAAATAATTATAGAGAAAAAAGTTACATTTGAGCAGAAGAGAGTTTTCACGATTTAAGAAAGTACTATTTCAAAATTGTACTTAACTTTAAAATTTTAAATTTTTGTTAAATGTGTCAGATTTGTATGCTTATTGTTATCATTTATAAACAAGAAATTCATTCAAATTTTAGCAAGTTTTGTATTAAATATGTTTGGCAGTCCCTTATAGTTATTGTTCTGCCCTTTGTTGGGGTTGTGTTTAGTTAAATACCAATGTTTGAACTGAATAGCAATATAAATATGATGAATTACATATATGAGTATGCTAAAACAATTATGGACAAAATAAAAAAAAGTTGTTATGTCCTCAAAATATTGATTTTCTATTCAGAAAAAACAACCAAAGAGCAACCTAATGCGACGTTGTTGAAACAAGATTGTTTTGACTATTGAAATGCTAAAGCAACATTGTTTTTGATACATAAAACAACCACATAACACAAAACAACGTGGTTTAAGCGTGGTTTTATGGTTGGACCAACGTGTATTTGTGATGATTCATTTGTTATCGTGGTTTCTTGTTTGGGTGTTGGTGTTTTTGCCCACTGTGGTTTATTGGTTGGTAAAAGTCTCAATTTTCGTGGTTTACAACATTGGGCCAACGTCATAACCACATTAAAACCACCATTAGTCCAATGTGGAAATCTTTAGTGGGTTTAAAATTATTAATTTCTTAATGTGATTGAATCATATTAATAAATTAATATTTCCTAATATTTCCTTGTGTTGGAAATTTTAAGAATGATAAAATGATATTGCCATGATTTCAATTCATTTGTTGCATTAGAATTGGATATGCATTCTACTCGAGTGCATTTCAATGTATATTTTTTTATTATAATTATGCTGCAAATTTATGCTGAATATGTTTATTGCTTCCTGCGTTAGAACAGTGCTGTGCTTTACTTCGTGCTGTACTGTGCCATGCTGTGCTCATGCCCAATTTTACAGAAATTTTTGTGTCTTTGCCGTGCCCACACTAAAAACGTATGATATATATTTTTAATTTGGCTTTTAAAAATCTATTAGCTTGCACATTTGAATTATTGAAAACTTTGTTTCTTGAACAATTTGTTAAACTATTGCAACAATTTGCCACCAAAAGCATTTCATTCACAGAGGTTTATAATCAAAGATGCCTTTTACATTCAATGAGAAATTTATAGATTTTCAGGCTGTACCAGGCTTGAGTTTCATTTTTTTTATAATTCCTGCTATGCTGTACCATGCCCAAAAATCAAGCCATGGTTCCAACACTGATTGCTTCATAAAAAATTGTAAAATTAATGCACTATACATATAAAATAATTTATACATTCTCAAATTAACAATAATACACGTTATCAATTTGAATTTTTTAGTTATAAAACTTTGTATAAATAATGATTTACATGATAAAGAAAACAAAAAGTGACAGCATTAAAAAATTGCAATTGTTTATTTCGCCACAAGATGGCTACCAAACATGAAAATATTTTCTTGATGTGATTACTGTGTTCTAAGAGAAATTAACCCAGCGAGAACCAAATGTGCTATTAAAACCACATTCTAGTTCAATTTCCATAGGGAGGGTCGCAATTAATATATTTAATTTCCACAGGTTGTCACGGAAACAAAGTTCCAATCACAATGTAAGTAAAGCATGCACTTAATGCGTGTGTTCAGATGCTACCAAGAGATTAAGTAAGGATATAATTTTAAACACTGAGCAGTTTGAGGTAAGTTATGAATATTTACTTTAAATAAAACAGTCTTTACTATACTTTTAGAAATTTACTTTGATCTGGAACCTGTTTCCCAATTTATACATGCCTCTACAAAGCTTTGATTCGATCAATTTCGTAGATACACCAACAAATATCAATAGTCAAAATTTTTTGATTTCAAGAATATTTCATCAATTCTTTTAATGCATTCAATTCAATTTACTTATAATGTGCTGGGAACAGAGTTATTCGAATTGAGGCGATTATTTAGGCCCAATCCCGGCCCAGCCCAACACACCTTAGGCCCCAACCCATCGCGGCAATGTCAAAATCCCAATTATTCGTGCCAAATTATTTTTTATGCCATTGATAGTGTCTTTTACCTGATAGTCACATAAGCACTGCAAATTGAAGTTGATTGAATAGATTTCAATAATTTCTGTGATTAATATGTGAATGTGTATTCCAGTATTATAGTCCGTCAAAGCTAAATCAATTCTGTTGAAATTCAATTTATATTGTTAATCTTAATACAATAATCGTATTATTAAAGGGCTATACGTTTAATCTCAAAATTGTTAAAAGCTTTCATCTCAAAAATAATAATGTATTATTGCAAACTAAGTTATGATATAAAATTCATTTTTAATGGCTTCTCCCAGCAAATAAATCAATTCAATCCGATAAATAATGCAGTATGGAATAACAAAGATCACTCACGCCCTACTAAATTATTTTGTCCGAATTTTCCTTTGTTTTTTAGTATTGTACGTATCTCCATTACCTCTTCATGTTTGTTCAATCTCTTTATAAATATTTAACTTTGTTTTAGGAGCTGCTGCGGATTCCGTTTTGTTTTATTTTATTTTCGTTTCTTTAATGCTTTTTGTTAACATTACATTAATATTTACTAATAGTGTGGTCTGTGAATGTTGACGGGTGTTGTAGTGTTTTTTTAGTACAGTGATGACAAAAGAACTTCCAAAGGCTTGTTATATTTTGAGTACCATTTATGTGTGGGAAAAAAGGAAATAAAGATGGTTTTTTCTAAGATGTTGCAATTTAAATCGATCATAATTTTAAATCGATTTAGAACTAAAAATCGAAATCAGTGAAAAAATCAAAATGACTTTGATAGGTTTTTTTGGTCATACCATAAACAAAACACAAATTTTTTCTGGAGAAAGTTGGTATGAAAGTACGAGTGGACGAACCCAGGAAATTATTTTCCAAGAATTCTAAGAAATTCTTTATGAATTTGAAAGAAAACACTAAAAATATTTTAAAAAACATGTATACACTTAAACACTCTCTTAAATTTGGTTTAAAGCACCCTATTTATGAAGAATGGCAAACCTGAACAAAGAACATTGAGAGAATCGAAATTGGAATTAAAAATCAATTTATTTGAAAAAATCGATCAAAATCTAAAAGATAAAAACGCCACACACACTATATATATATATATATATATATATATATATATATATAATTGCATAATTGATACAAAAAATTGGTTATTTATGTAAATAGGACTTATAATATTGTATGAATTATTGAATGCGATGCACTCCCAATGAGTGGGAAAATGAAAATATAGTCCTCTACACAAAATTTGACTTTATCATTTCAAATATCATATAATTTCAAATTAAATGTTCATTTTTTTAAAATTTTAATATTTATACATGTTTTCATAATCCCAGAATCGTCTGTTCTATGAGCAGACTTTTTCATTAAGTCCTATTGATATATAAATATGGTCTGTAGGTTGAAATGGTTTGTTTTGATTTGGAATTCTTTCAAAAGAGTTTAACTAATTTCATTCAATGTGTTTAATATTTTTGATAAAGAAACATGTACAATTTTAATAACTCAATTTATTTTATGCTTTAGTAATGAATTTAAAGTCTTTTGTATTGATTGGCATTATTTTAATTTTTGCAATCACTACGATGGTACTACAAATAATTGTAATTCATTCATCAAATTGGGTAAAAGATTCACGGCTATCATATCCATTAACTAGTGAATCACTTACTACATTATTACGATTTTACTATATGGATGGCGATCTAGGAATAGAACATCTTCCTCATCCCTTATGTCATTCTCTAAACGTATTGGCTTTACTGTTTTTGTATATTTCATCAGCTTCAGCCATATTCCTTGGTTGCATTAGCTCATTTCAAGTAAGTGAAGTTCTAGATATTACTAGCTTTAGTCAAAGTTTCCTCTGGATTCCCTTTAAAGTTTGAAAACTCCCCTCCTAAAATATTTTAAATTTTGCAAAAAACATTATTCTTATATTTTAAATATAGGGAATTTATAGCTAAAATATTTTCTCATTATCGTAACAAACATATCAACTACCCTGAAGTAACCTGCGGTCTGATGATGGATTAGAAAGTCTAAAAATAGTATATCAGATAAATATATTTTCCCTTTGTGAATATTGAAAATCTTGTGGCAGTCTTAATCATCGTAAATGCAATGTTGCATGTTGAACAATGAGAATCGTCACTGAAATCAATGTCATTAAATATATCTGTTCTCAAGCGGCTATATTTTAAAATTTCTTGGTTTTGCACATGTGTTCACACTAGCCAATCAAGAACTAAAGAGTTGAAGTTAATATTTGAATTTTCTTCTATTACAATACAACGGTAAAAATAATATATTTCTTCAATTTTTAGTTGTATTCTTTGCAAAACTACAACGACTTATTCTTACATATTACTTGCGTTGAGCTAAAATTATTGTGTAAATGTTAATATTCGGCTGATGATGTAGAATTTTGTGAACCTAGATACAGTATTTAGATGTTGTATGATGTTGAAGGTAGATGTATGTCCATAATAGACATATGGGAGCAGCAAGCTGTCATGCTATTTTTGCATTCCTTGGCACAGTACTAGCTAAAATATATTTCCTGAGGCACTACTTTTTCGATCGCTATGGATGGGCATACTATCTTGCATGGATCACTGTTTTCGTCACATTAGTTCCCCTTGCACTTACAATTTACAGGATGTGGTCAGTTATTCTTAGAGGACTAGAAAAGGAAGTACATCAACCAATACAAAATCCAGGAAGAAAATTACGTTCATAACAAACTTCATCCATTGCAGTAAAGGAATGACTGCATAAAAATTTTGTAGTTGTGCCAAATGAATCTTATCCAAATTTTTTTTACAATTATTTGTAATGTGCATACATTAATCCGATATATGAATGGGTATGCACGTATCCAAATGATACCTTTATCCAATTATAGTGAGATAATGGCAAATTTAAAAAATCAACTATTGAAATTTTAATATATTTGTTGATAAAAATTTAATTATTTTTCCTGGTGTGCAACTCAAATTATACTTCACCACACTCGCAAAATTCTTAAAAAATATTCGTCCTAATATCTAGAATTAATGTACATTAGATAATGTTGTTGCATCCATTGATTTTTAGATTTAAATATTTTACAAGTCTATATGCTGACAAATATTTAGACCTATGCATAAAATATATAATAGAAGCTAACCTGAATTATCAATGTATCACACGTTTCAGATGTAATAAAATACAATGAACACTATCATAAATTTTGTTCTTTACATATGTACATTGTGGGCTGTTATATGGCTACGCATGCTTAATACACACTGCAAAATAAAAAGCAAACGCTGTACAATAATTTATAATGTCATATACAATACCTAAGCTTTACAAAGGAACAACAAGACTTTGCTATTAAACTATTAATTGATTATTGAGTTTAAATATTTTGAAATAAATTGTATCTGCAAGTTTAGTTAATTCACTGTTAGAACTTTATTGAGTTTCAGTATATAAAATACATGTATCATCTATTCTCAATGATCAACTGAACTATTCATTTAAAAATGCTGTTTTTGAATTTGAGCTTGTGGATTGAAATATGTCAAGATAAATTTTTAAATAAATTGCACCTGCAAGTTTAGTCATTCCACTGTTGTTAGAAATTAAAATGCAATATGCTGTCCCTGCATTGCTGAACTAGATCAGTGAAATACATTTTTTGCATTTGGGTAAAATTAGATATGTTAATGATTGCATTCATATCCTTAAACGTACATTTGCTTTAAAAACGCATCTTTAAATATTTGTAAGCTTTTAATTTGTTTAAATTTGCAGTGCAAATGAGAGCTCTAAAATAATAACATGTTTTAAAATATGAAATTATGATTTTCTATTGAAGAACATAACATTGTAAAGTTTTTGCTATTTTATAGAATAAATGCAATGTTACGATTAAATATTAATAATTTTCATTTAGAAATTGTAAATTAGTTTCATTTTTCAATATTCACAAAAATAACTACTAAACATTAATGCTGCTTAAATCACTGCTTTTAGGTCTTTCTAAATAAGTTCATTTTTTACAAAATGTGATTATATTTGGCATTTAAAGTTATTGACACAGTAGTTAACATGGACAAAACGTACATTAATTTCTTTGAGTTATAAAACTGCTATTGACAAGTTATGTTTAAGCCCCTAGTCTCCATAGTTTGAAGAGTTTGACGCAGTGCTGATTTCTGAGAAAATGTGCAGTCCTATATTTTGAGAAAATGTGGAAAGCCTCCAGGATTAAAGATCGGCATTTCTTAGTATGTTAGATACGAAAAAATGTCTAAATTAATTTAAAAATCAATTTCCACTGGTATATTGAAAAAATACCAAATTCCAAATATTGTTGTGCTCAAGATTATTGAGATTATCCCTGTAGTTTCTAAAGATTCAAGATAAGTGTAAAGAACGACTAGAAACGATATAATTTAAATTAGATATAAATCTAATGTACATTAATTACAAAACATTGCAATTCTAATTCTTAGCATTAAAAGGCATACTACAGTCAATCAAAGTTATTCCATATTTATACTAAAACACTACTCATTGTAACTGGTTGTGAGTAAATACACTATTTAATCAATACAAGTTACAATCGTTAACAAATAATGAAAACACTTTCCCTCAATAGAGTTTCAATAGTGGGTTTTCTCTATTATTTTTTGATCTTGAAAATAATAACAACATTTAATAGTTTGTTTAACTGAGGAGTATTATGGAGGTCCAGTCTCAGAGGAGTGGTTTATGGGTCCTTGTATGTTGGTGAAATCGATGTCTCCAGAGTCTTGTTTTGCGGGCATGCCTGGGCAGAAGGGAGGGCGGGCACTGAGCATTCCTGTTACAGCGTGTTAAGCAAGCTCTAATAACATCTGGTATAATCATAAGGTAATGTGCTGTAATGACATAAGTTTTTTCTGATTTTAAGAAGAAATTTAATAATTTGTTGTTGAAATTTTGCGTAAATTAACAGTGTCAATTCGACAACACAACATTTTCAACTGAGCATGTTAATCTTCATCAGTGTCCTCAAATTCAACAATGCCAACAAAATAGTCTTTCTGACCATCAATGTTGGAAGGGCCGTGCCATTAGCAGAACGGTGTACAAACTTCTTTAGTGGTGATGCACAATAAGCAGTGAATGGAATTTAAAACAAATGGGAGGACCATTTCCTAATGATGAAAATTTTGAAAAGTAGAATGAAGGGATAGATGAATAGTCTGCTATATATTGCCCCGATTAATTGTGAATTAAAGGCGATGATATTTGTTTTCCATCTTCAAATCACGCTGAAACCAGTCTCGCCAATTATTTTAACAATTAGTTGCAGCGGAAAATGTTTATTAAGAACCTTAGATTTTATAACAAATAAGGTTTTTAAACTGAGAACAGCTGAATATGTCTAAGGAACAATAGGGTTTGACATATGTTCCTAGTAATATAAATTAATCAATATATTAGCGTTTATTTGCCAGATAATACCTACAAAATATTGTAATGATAAAAATCTTGTTAAATAAATGATAATATGATAACGTAAATATAGTACATACAATATTTTCAAATCATTTTCGTATGAATCCAGTGGCGGCGGCTATGAGTGGGCAAGGTGGACTTGATCCACCTTGAAAAAACACAATATTTAATGGCAATCAATACTAATTATTACCCCAATTTTGAATTAAATAAATGGTATTACAAAAACAATGTACATGTAGATGTAAATAGTTAGTTTATCTAAAATGGCAAAATATTAACAAATAAAAACAGATATTACAGCAGCAATAAGTACAATTTGTAATGCAATTTTCGGCGGCTTGGGATTGAGTTCTAAATTTCCCATTTATCCAATCAGAATTGTTCAACAGACAACGGACCAAATTGCCTCCATCCACCTTTCTCTTAAACAACTCATATGCAATATTCAAAACCAACAGGGGCACATCATTGTTATTCTGTAATGAGGGGCAAAGACCCGCGAAAAATTTTGAAAATATTGAGAAAATAGACTCTAAAAAATGCTTTTCACGATCCTAGATTTTAAAAGTTTTTACGGAATATTTTTTGATTTATCCAGTCAAAATTTAATTTGAAAACCTGACGGGGGACATTCAACCATGTCCCCCCCCTGGGTACGCCACTGGAGACTACAAAAGGTGGTGTAAGCCGTGAGACGTCAATTCAATCACTTATCTCCTCAAAGCTGGCCTATTTTTAAAATTAAGCTATTTTTCGAGTTTTACTTGCAGACGCCCTAAAAAATTTTCAAAATTGAAAAAAAAGTTTTTTTTTCAAGATTTTTTGATGAAAAATCGAAAAGTACTACAATTTTGAAGATAGGATAGATACTGAACAAGCTATATGACCTACTAAAAATAGCATACTTTGTAAAACATTTCCAAATCTTAGAGGTTTTTTATATACATCCAATTCGTTGTTATAGCTACCATTTTAAAGCTGAAGACAACTTTCACCTGGTGTTGCTCTATCAAACAGTATATAGTATGCTAAGATCCGCCCTTTTTTACAATTTTATTAAAATATTGACAAATGCCTGCTTGATTATTTTAACAATTTTGGCAAATTCTTCAATTGCATGAAAAGCTTATGTTGTGTACATATTTTGAGGTTAATATATCAAGAAATTATAAAGATATTAGATGAGCATCATTTCGACACTATTGAAAATTCTCAAACTCTTGGAGTTTGTAATTGAGTATGTCATTTATTATGGGTCATATTCAAATTCTGTTTTCTTTTTAAGATGCGTAACAAAAACTGCTTTCAAATGGTATTTAAAATATTTAATTCTAACAAGTGCAGGTCGCATAAGAATTTTTAATCTATTATCAGCAGGCCATGGGCATTGATAGACTCAATCTATTGTCTAGGATATGGGGAAATAGGTGAAACATTGGAAAAATATACCTTTATTCTGTTAAAAATTCTGGAGAGTTGGATTAAATGAATAAATGTGATAAAAAGCATACCATAACAATTCTACTACGATCCTATAATAAGAACCTCAACCCTTCATTATGATTTGGAAAAATTATTGAAATTACACTTTCTAATTCCTATTTCAACCTTCTTGAACTCAAAATCACTATTTTTCAAAATGAATTTAACATAAATACATTTTACTTGGCACTGGGCTGCCTTGGACTGACAATATATACAAACAAAACAAACACAAACATGGCAAACCTATTATATTTGTTGTCATGTCAGTAATAAGAAAATAGATGAACTTCTTCAAAATCTAGATTTTTTATATTTTAGGTTCCTGGTTTAAAACGCTTGCTGCTTGGTTTATATAGTGGTCCAGAGATCTAAATTTCATTGTTACGTTTTCAAATTGAAATTATCATTGATTTTCCTCAAAATTATGAGCAAATTTATTCATGTATCAGTGTAATATTTGCTGAAAACTAAAAATGTAAGAATATTATAGTTTTGCATTTAGTGTGGTCCACTCTGCACATAATCCCACGTAGCCAAATACTGGTGGACCACCAGTGGCAGATACGGTGGCCCACC
>CABFPE010000969.1:91808-108113 GCA_900660155.1 Hofstenia miamia | reverse complement strand
GTTTTATACAGTGTAGAATGCATATCAAATTCTAATGCAGCTAATGAATTGAAATCATGCAATATCATTTTATCATTCTTAAAAATGTTCTAAAAATTTCAACACAAGGAAATATTAGCAAATAATAACTTCTTAATATGATTAAATCACATTAAGAAATTAATAAAATTCTTAAAAGTTTGTTTTTCCACGATAATATACCGACTAAAATTGGTTTCAATTGCCAAGAGTTTCAAGAGTTCACAAAGTTTCTCTTTATTATAGTAGCCTATATAATTTTATTATCCTCACGGTGCTCCATGTGGACCCGGGGCTCTACAAGCCCGTTTATTATTTATTAAATAGTTGATCAGAAAAAATATGGAAAAATTTCCAATAGAATTAGGGTTAGTCATTAATATACATTCACTTTAGAGGCTAATGGGATTTTATCGCTACCAAAAATATTGATAACCGCTATAAATCTTCAATAACTGGTTATTCAGACTTAACTTAATCATGGCAAAGTTTACTTCAGTTAGCATCTTGTTTTATTAATGTCATGTTGAAGAAAATGTTTCAAAAGTGAATAAATTTTCTCTTTGTTATAGTAGTATTTAGGATAAAGTTTATAATCACTGATTTGATTGAGATATCATGCAGAGATTTGGTGGTCTTTTTAAAAGTAGCCTTTAAGCATACAATTTTAAGTTAGACTTAAACGTAAATAATCCCTTCACATAATAAATTTTTAATCAATAGAAAATTCAACTGAGAACTCCTTTGCTAAGAAAGGACTATAAAATTGTTTCAAGTCGCAAGAGCTTCAAAAGTGAATAAATTTTCTCTTTGTTATAGTAGTATTTAGGATAAAGTTTATAATCACTGATTTGATCGAGATATCATGCAGAGATTTGGTGGTCTTTTTAAAAGTAGCCTTTAAGCATACAATTTTAAGCTTCAAGTTTCATATCAGAATATATTCAAAATATATGGTACAACACATGCAGTTTGCAGAATCCATAAAATAATAATGTATATAGTTCCTTAGTTATTTTTTCAGATGCCAGCAGGTCTGGACGGGTCGTGTCGGGTCAATATTTAGCTTGAGGGGTAGGGTCAGGAAGTACATTAATTGACATTGAATGAATATTAATGTCAAAGTTCAAAGGATTTCAAGCTGTCACAATCCAACATTAATTTTTAAGTTTTTTTTAATTTTAATGAAAGTATGCCAATATATTACTTTTATGACATTTTAGCCAGAATTACCGTATTTTTCAAAAAAACCAAAAATATGACTTTCTATGACTTTATACTTCCTATTTAACTGCACTTTAGGTCTGAAAACCATCAAATTTTAAGCAGGCTGCAAAATAGAAAAACAGAAAAAAGTTGTCTCTTATGATTTTTGGTTGCCCTAATTTTAACGAAGAACAACCTCTTACGAATGAAAATAAATAATTATTAAATAGACTAATTCATGATATGTCAGAAAAATTGTATTCGTTGCAGGACAACTTCGATTTTTTTGGAAAAAATAATTTTTCTCAAAAATTATATTATGAAATTCAAGTTTCATCTCAGAATATATTACCCAATAAAATCCGGAAGCAAGTTAAATTTTACCATCTATCCGGATCCGACTGTGTAATTGCTGATTTTACCGGATTCTGGATCTGTATACTGGATTCTAGCACATCCCTAGATATTTGATAGTATTAATATATTTTATAGCAGTCGTAATAAGTTTCTCACTAAAATTCAAAATTATTATGGGCATTTTTATTTAATTTCTTTGTATTTTACATTTTTCTCAATAGTTGGTGGGCGGACCAGGCCGCCCGCTCCTGCCCGGTGAATTCCAACAGTTGGGCGGGTATCGGACATTTGAAGATATATGGGCGCAGGGTGAGCAGGGGCAGCATTAACTCTAAAAATGCAAAACACTAGTATATCTTGCATTGCACTATTTAAGGCTGGCATTGGAAAAACAAATATAATGTTACAAAATGACAAACCATGAGTTCGCACATTAAAATATTTGAATTTTGTAAAATTCGGTTTTGATAATGTCTTAGATTATTAGTTGTTTATGTATTATTCAATGAATAATTGTATTTTTTGAAATAAAAAATGGCTAATTGATTACATTTCCTAATAAAGGCCTTTTTATAGTCCTTTCCTCAGAAATGAGTTCTCATTTAAATTTTCTATTGTTTAAAAATTTATTATGCAAAGGGATTATTTACGTTTAGGTCAAAATTAAATTTGTATGTTTAAAAGCTACTTTTAAATAGACCACCAAATCCGTGCATTATATCTCGATCAAATCAATCATTTTAAAGTTTATCCTAAATTTGCATAAAACAAGGTTTCACAGATCTTGATACTCTGGAACCCTTGAAAAAATTCAAAAAGGTCAGTGGCACTCTTGCAAAGTAAGAATGACGAAGACGATGATTGGCAATAATGCCCATAGAGAAGCAGTATTGAAAGGTATCCATTGCCAAACTACCATAGTGATAGTCCTCTTTAAGAAGTTAAATTTTCATGGTAATTAAGATCATCAAGCAAATGTTGACAAAATTTTGGTGCTTTCTGATGAACTATTTAATAAATCATAAATGGGCTCGTTGAGTCCTGGGGTCCACATGGAGCACTGTGAGGATTATAAAATTATATAGGCTACTATAACAAAGAGAAAATTTGTTCACTTTTGAAATTCCTGCGACTTGAAACAAAATTTAGTGGGTATATTCTTGTGGAAAAGCAACTTTTAAGAATTTCAAGACAAGGAAATATTCCCAGCAAACATTTTATTGTTGCTAAATTCAATTGCAGATAAGTCTTTTTGAACAGTGAGTGTTCATTTTAAGAATATTTTACACATTGAACGCAAGCACTGCTGATTTAATGGCGTATGGTGTTCATAGTATGCAATGTAAACAATGTTAAAAAGTCGCATTAATTTTCCATGATAAATTTAGTGAATTTGTAATTTTTTAAAATTTTCGTAACAAAATTGCAAGAATGAAAAAACGTTAAAGATTGGTAGCTTAAGCCTCCTCTTGTAATAACATCCAAGATTTCATCATTATCACTGGATTCTTCATCAATTGGCTGAATGTATTCAGGGTATCTATGTCACGAGTTATCCAACGACAAGTAAACATGCTCTGTGTTCTCTTCACTAAGCTCATCAATGATAAAGTCACAATCAATTAATGAAAGTTCATTTTCACTAAATTCGTTTGAGCACTTTCTGCATTTACTGAGTGCAGCTGAATCTAAATTTGAGGTAGCAATTCCAAGATCATTATATAATCTTAGCAAGACTAATTCTTAATGATGAAATTATGTCAGAATAAAACCAAATTCCTTTTCAAGTTCCTCATTTTGCAGAGAACCTCAAATCAATTTAAATTTAACAAATTTAACAGTAGAACAAAGCGTTGTTGCAATGCTGATTATTCTAAGTATTTTTGATACTACAAATATGATTGAATGCAAATTCAGAGAGGCGTTTGCCAAGCATAACATTGTTATGCCAATAGAATCTAAATAGGCTTCACATTGCAAAGAAATGAATATAGCAATGCTCCATTAAAGAATTGAAGAAGTAGATTGAAAAGAAATTTTAGCCAATGCGATTTTATCAACTTATTTGTTCACTAGTACATCTTCATTTAACAACTTTGTTTCATCGATAGTTTCAAAAGAAAATGAATCCAAAAACGTAAATATTTCAAGTTCATCCTAAACATTAAGCAGTATAAAATTTGTAGACACCAATTTCTTATTCCTATATAAAGTACACCACAAGTCCTAATCTTAGCTTAATATTATTGAATCAACAATGAAAAAATATCTAAACTTTCAAAATGTCTCAAACTAAAGCCATTCATATCATTTTTTAATTAAATACAAATTGCGAATTTTTGTAAAATAATTTTATTAACAATAACTGCTTAGCCTAAAATATACTAATTAGAGAAACAGAAACAATTGTTATCCAGTATTGGAAAATTGCTGTATTTTATAGAACTATTATGATAATAACTATCTAAACAAAAAACTTACTGGTAGAAGACTTCAGTTAACTATGTTATGATCTGACACATTTCTAGCTGTAATAATAGAAGGAAAGCATGACTTCTGTGCATTAGCCATTTGAAAAATGCTTGGTGGTTCAGCTGGATTCCTTTTCCTCCTGATACCCACAAACAGCGCTCCTGTTCACTGCCCAGAATTCAAAACATTTTGTATAGGGCATAGGCAGCTCCTGCATGTAAGCAAGGCCAGCAGTGCTTGCCCAATAATTTTTAATATTTGTATTTGCATAAATTTATAGCTGTACAAATCAAGACAATACTACATAATTCATTATGATTTGCTGTAAAAATCATTGAATGATTGTGTGGCAGCAAGCAACTACCTTAATGCTGTACCTATGCTCACTCAAATGTTAAAATTACATCCTTTTTGTTCAATTCGTTGCGCGAAGATTTATCTAGCAAAGCAAGCACTCTGCAAATTGCTTCACATTGAATTAATTCCATTGTAAGGCTATGGTTAGACTAAGTGATTGGTACCAAAAAAGTTATGAAACATGTCACATCACTAATTATCTCAGTAGTTAGGCCACGGTTAGAATAGTGATTGATTCAAAAGCGATCTGTGAAAGAATTGCACATCTAACCACCTGAGATAGTTAGCAATGTGACGATCACAAATAATTCGAGTGCACACGATTTCTTTGTAATCGTCACATTGCTAATTATCTCGAGTCATTAGACATGCGATCTATTCAAAATGTGACAGATCACTTTTGAACCAATCACTAGTCTAGCCATGGCCTTAGAAGTGCGATATTACCAAAATGTGACAGATCATGCGTGACCAATCACATAGTCGAACTGGAGTTTAAAATAATTACTAATATTATAATTCAATATGATGACCCAAAAGTAAACACATTTATTATTTAAATCAATCAGAAACATTTTTACATTCAAGCAGTACCAGAAACAGAAATATATTTAAGTGAGGCTCCTATATGGTATATAGTTTTTTCACATTTTTTACCTCACGGATTCCTTGTACAATATTCTTAAATATAAAGTGGTAGTCATTTGCTTTTCCTTACAGAATTTAGAAAAGTTATAACAATTGTGAATGAAAGACTAATTTATTCTACAAATGTGTTACCAATTCATTCTAAAAATAAAATATGATGTGGATATTTTAAGGTGATAGATTTGGAAATAAATTTTAAAAAATTTTGAGCAACTTAAATGTAATTTTCATCAGCTGCCATCGAAGTTTCTCAATCTTGAAAAAACTTGGAATTTTCTCAAGATTTCTATCATCAACATGCCTTCAATAGTAACAATCGACAAAATTCTTATTAAATATTTTGAAATGCATGATTTATTGACTGCCTTACTGAAAATATGTAAATATTGTTGAATAATTATTTTCTTGTTAAATAAATTTTAAACAAATACAAGAATAACCAATTAGAGGAGAAAAAACTACAGACATCATTAGCAATTTTATTGAAATTATTTCTATAATAATATTACAGATAAATTTCTGGGAAAAATTGTCTCGGGGTTTTTCTTTATAAATTTTTCATGGTTTATAATTTACACTATTTTGGAAACTTTTCATGGTTTATAATTTACACTATTTTGGTTACACAAAAAAATATTTGCTTGCCTAAATATTGCATGTAATTTGATCTGCAATTGAAAATAGCACACATTCTTGCCATAGTGATTTATGCAAATAATTATAATGACGTTTATGTTAGGTTACCTTCCAAGAGTGCAACAGCTGTTGTAGGACTGCTTATTAGTAAATATGAAGTATTTTAATCATATTGTGATCAAAGGCATTCTTAATGTGCGCCACCTAGTGAGTGAATATTCTCTGCATACCTCACTGATGCATTGTTTATTTTTCAATGGTCATTTGATCACATTTGTAACTGAGTACGGATATTCTATGTTATATTCTCACCATACAGTAAGTGTGATTACTTTAATCAACTATGCGAATATTTGTGGCAATATATATTTAGGAAAGAAAAAAGCTGTTATTTAACTTACATGTACACTTCATTTTATTAACATTGTTTTTGGACTAACGAATGTAGAAGTTAATATTTAAATTTTCTGCTGACTTTTTAGAAATATATATCTATTTTCGCGTATTTCCTAGAGTATATATATTGAAATAATTAAATAAATGCATCCATTGACACACAAAACTATTATTAGAGTGTATGCTTTGGTGGCCAAAGTTTGCCTTATTTTAATATGGCTTCTACATTCAATGAAACAAAAGTGTAATTTAGGGAAAGTACCCTAGACATCAATTTTGGTTGTTTTTATGTTGTTTATAGTTGTTTCATACTTTTGGTTGTTGCAGCAACCATTAACATCATAATAACTACAAATGTAATACTAATTTGAGCAACTACAAATTTGCTAATTTAAGGTTCAAGCAGATGTTTGCAAATCGAACTCACTTCATTATTTTGATTACTAGATCATTCTAATATAAAGGGCAATTTGCAAAAAGCTTTTATGAAATTTTAAATTTGTGAAAGTGAATTTTCAAAATAATTTGTTCATGAATATTTGGACGCCTTCAAATAATTATAGAGAAAAAAGTTACATTTGAGCAGAAGAGAGTTTTCACGATTTAAGAAAGTACTATTTCAAAATTGTACTTAACTTTAAAATTTTAAATTTTTGTTAAATGTGTCAGATTTGTATGCTTATTGTTATCATTTATAAACAAGAAATTCATTCAAATTTTAGCAAGTTTTGTATTAAATATGTTTGACAGTCCCTTATAGTTATTGTTCTGCCCTTTGTTGGGGTTGTGTTTAGTTAAATACCAATGTTTGAACTGAATAGCAATATAAATATGATGAATTACATATATGAGTATGCTAAAACAATTATGGACAAAATAAAAAAAAGTTGTTATGTCCTCAAAATATTGATTTTCTATTCAGAAAAAACAACCAAAGAGCAACCTAATGCGACGTTGTTGAAACAAGATTGTTTTGACTAATGAAATGCTAAAGCAACATTGTTTTTGATACATAAAACAACCACATAACACAAAACAACGTGGTTTAAGCGTGGTTTTATGGTTGGACCAACGTGTATTTGTGATGATTCATTTGTTATCGTGGTTTCTCATTTGGGTGTTGGTGTTTTTGCCCACTGTGGTTTATTGGTTGGTAAAAGTCTCAATTTTCGTGGTTTACAACATTGGGCCAACGTCATAACCACATTAAAACCACTGTTGGCCCAATATGAAAATGCTTAGTGGGTTTAAAATTATTAATTTCTTAATGTGATTGAATCATATTAAGAAATTAATATTTCCTAATATTTCCTTGTGTTGGAAATTTTAAGAATGATAAAATGATATTGCCATGATTTCAATTCATTTGTTGCATTAGAATTGGATATGCATTCTACTCGAGTGCATTTCAATGTATATTTTTTTATTATAATTATGCTGCAAATTTATGCTGAATATGTTTATTGCTTCCTGCGTTAGAACAGTGCTGTGCTTTACTTCGTGCTGTACTGTGCCATGCTGTGCTCATGCCCAATTTTACAGAAATTTTTGTGTCTTTGCCGTGCCCACACTAAAAACGTATGATATATATTTTTAATTTGGCTTTTAAAAATCTATTAGCTTGCACATTTGAATTATTGAAAACTTTGTTTCTTGAACAATTTGTTAAACTATTGCAACAATTTGCCACCAAAAGCATTTCATTCACAGAGGTTTATAATCAAAGATGCCTTTTACATTCAATGAGAAATTTATAGATTTTCAGGCTGTACCAGGCTTGAGTTTCATTTTTTTTATAATTCCTGCTATGCTGTACCATGCCCAAAAATCAAGCCATGGTTCCAACACTGATTGCTTCATAAAAAATTGTAAAATTAATGCACTATACATATAAAATAATTGATACAATGCTTAGTTACATTCTCAAATTAACAATAATACACGTTATCAATTTGAATTTTTTAGTTATAAAACATGACAAAGAAAACAAAAAGTGACAGCATTCAAAAATTGCAATTGTTTATTTCGCCACAAGATGGCTACCAAACATGAAAATATTTTCTTGATGTGATTACTGTGTTCTAAGAGAAATTAACCCAGCGAGAACCAAATGTGCTATTAAAACCACATTCTAGTTCAATTTCGACAGGGGGTTGCAATTAATATATTAAATTTCCGCAAGTTGTCACGGAAATAAAGTTCCAATCACAATATAAGTAAAGCATGCACTTAATGTGTGTGTTCAGATGCTACCAAGAGATTAAGTAAGCATATAATTTTAAACAACAACGGGTTTGAGGTAAGTTATGAATATTTACTTTAAATAATACAGTCTTTACTATACATTTAGAAATTTACTTTGATCTGGAACCTGTTTCCCAATTTATACACGCCTCTACAAAGCTTTGATTCAATCAATTCTAAAATTTCGAAGATACACGAACAAATATCAATAGTCAAAATTTTTTGATTTCAAGAATATTTTATCACTTCTTTTAATGCATTGAATTCAATTTACTTATAATGTGCTGGGAACAGAGTTATTCGAATTGAGCCGATTATTTAGGCCCAATCCATAGTCCGTCAAAGCTAAATCAATTCTGTTGAAATTCAATTTATATTGTTAATTTTAATACAATAATCGTATCATACAGGGCCATAGGCCTTGGGTCTTGGGAGTTCAACCTTTCCTGGAGCAGATGTTAACCCCTTCTGTAAATAATATGAATGTGCATTTTCATTATTATTATCAGTGAAGACAAAAATTATTTCAATTAAGACAAAAATTTGTATAGATTAATCTTAAATTGCTTAAAAATTTTTTTAACTTTTTGTTCGTTTAATCTCAAAATTGTTAAAAGCTTTCATCTCAAAAATAATAATGTATTATTGCAAACTAAGTTATGATATAAAATTCATTTTTAATGGCTTCTCCCAGCAAATAAATCAATTCAATCCGATAAATAATGCAGTATGGAATAACAAAGATCACTCACGCCCTACTAAATTATTTTGTCCGAATTTTCCTTTGTTTTTTAGTATTGTACGTATCTCCATTACCTCTTCATGTTTGTTCAATCTCTTTATAAATATTTAACTTTGTTTTAGGAGCTGCTGCGGATTCCGTTTTGTTTTATTTTATTTTCGTTTCTTTAATGCTTTTTGTTAACATTACATTAATATTTACTAATAGTGTGGTCTGTGAATGTTGACGGGACTGAGGCGTTGTAGTGTTTTTTTAGTACAGTGATGACAAAAGAACTTCCAAAGGCTTGTTATATTTTGAGTACCATTTATGTGTGGGAAAAAAGGAAATAAAGATGGTTTTTTCTAAGATGTTGCAATTTAAATCGATCATAATTTTAAATCGATTTAGAACTAAAAATCGAAATCAGTGAAAAAATCAAAATGACTTTGATAGGTTTTTTTGGTCATACCATAAACAAAACACAAATTTTTTCTGGAGAAAGTTGGTATGAAAGTACGAGTGGACGAACCCAGGAAATTATTTTCCAAGAATTCTAAGAAATTCTTTATGAAATTGAAAGAAAACACTAAAAATATTTTAAAAAACATGTATACACTTAAACACTCTCTTAAATTTGGTTTAAAGCACCCTATTTATGAAGAATGGCAAACCTGAACAAAGAACATTGAGAGAATCGAAATTGGAATTAAAAATCAATTTATTTGAAAAAATCGATCAAAATCTAAAAGATAAAAACGCCACACACACTATATATATATATATATATATATATATATATATATATAATTGCATAATTGATACAAAAAATTGGTTATTTATGTAAATAGGACTTATAATATTGTATGAATTATTGAATGCGATGCACTCCCAATGAGTGGGAAAATGAAAATATAGTCCTCTACACAAAATTTGACTTTATCATTTCAAATATCATATAATTTCAAATTAAATGTTTATTTTTTAAAAATTTTAATATTTATACATGTTTTCATAATCCCAGAATCGTCTGTTCTATGAGCAGACTTTTTCATTAAGTCCTATTGATATATAAATATGGTCTGTAGGTTGAAATGGTTTGTTTTGATTTGGAATTCTTTCAAAAGAGTTTAACTAATTTCATTCAATGTGTTTAATATTTTTGATAAAGAAACATGTACAATTTTAATAACTCAATTTATTTTATGCTTTAGTAATGAATTTAAAGTCTTTTGTATTGATTGGCATTATTTTAATTTTTGCAATCACTACGATGGTACTACAAATAATTGTAATTCATTCAGCAAATTGGGTAAAAGATTCACGGCTATCATATCCATTAACTAGTGAATCACTTACTACATTATTACGATTTTACTATATGGATGGCGATCTAGGAATAGAACATCTTCCTCATCCCTTATGTCATTCTCTAAACGTATTGGCTTTACTGTTTTTGTATATTTCATCAGCTTCAGCCATATTCCTTGGTTGCATTAGCTCATTTCAAGTAAGTGAAGTTCTAGATATTACTAGCTTTAGTCAAAGTTTCCTCTGGATTCCCTTTAAAGTTTGAAAACTCCCCTCCTAAAATATTTTAAATTTTGCAAAAAACATTATTCTTATATTTTAAATATAGGGAATTTATAGCTAAAATATTTTCTCATTATCGTAACAAACATATCAACTACCCTGAAGTAACCTGCGGTCTGATGATGGATTAGAAAGTCTAAAAATAGTATATCAGATAAATATATTTTCCCTTTGTGAATATTGAAAATCTTGTGGCAGTCTTAATCATCGTAAATGCAATGTTGCATGTTGAACAATGAGAATCGTCACTGAAATCAATGTCATTAAATATATCTGTTCTCAAGCGGCTATATTTTAAAATTTCTTGGTTTTGCACATGTGTTCACACTAGCCAATCAAGAACTAAAGAGTTGAAGTTAATATTTGAATTTTCTTCTATTACAATACAACGGTAAAAATAATATATTTCTTCAATTTTTAGTTGTATTCTTTGCAAAACTACAACGACTTATTCTTACATATTACTTGCGTTGAGCTAAAATTATTGTGTAAATGTTAATATTCGGCTGATGATGTAGAATTTTGTGAACCTAGATACAGTATTTAGATGTTGTATGATGTTGAAGGTAGATGTATGTCCATAATAGACATATGGGAGCAGCAAGCTGTCATGCTATTTTTGCATTCCTTGGCACAGTACTAGCTAAAATATATTTCCTGAGGCACTACTTTTTCGATCGCTATGGATGGGCATACTATCTTGCATGGATCACTGTTTTCGTCACATTAGTTCCCCTTGCACTTACAATTTACAGGATGTGGTCAGTTATTCTTAGAGGACTAGAAAAGGAAGTACATCAACCAATACAAAATCCAGGAAGAAAATTACGTTCATAACAAACTTCATCCATTGCAGTAAAGGAATGACTGCATAAAAATTTTGTAGTTGTGCCAAATGAATCTTATCCAAATTTTTTTTACAATTATTTGTAATGTGCATACATTAATCCGATATATGAATGGGTATGCACGTATCCAAATGATACCTTTATCCAATTATAGTGAGATAATGGCAAATTTAAAAAATCAACTATTGAAATTTTAATATATTTGTTGATAAAAATTTAATTATTTTTCCTGGTGTGCAACTCAAATTATACTTCACCACACTCGCAAAATTCTTAAAAAATATTCGTCCTAATATCTAGAATTAATGTACATTAGATAATGTTGTTGCATCCATTGATTTTTAGATTTAAATATTTTACAAGTCTATATGCTGACAAATATTTAGACCTATGCATAAAATATATAATAGAAGCTAACCTGAATTATCAATGTATCACACGTTTCAGATGTAATAAAATACAATGAACACTATCATAAATTTTGTTCTTTACATATGTACATTGTGGGCTGTTATATGGCTACGCATGCTTAATACACACTGCAAAATAAAAAGCAAACGCTGTACAATAATTTATAATGTCATATACAATACCTAAGCTTTACAAAGGAACAACAAGACTTTGCTATTAAACTATTAATTGATTATTGAGTTTAAATATTTTGAAATAAATTGTATCTGCAAGTTTAGTTAATTCACTGTTAGAACTTTATTGAGTTTCAGTATATAAAATACATGTATCATCTATTCTCAATGATCAACTGAACTATTCATTTAAAAATGCTGTTTTTGAATTTGAGCTTGTGGATTGAAATATGTCAAGATAAATTTTTAAATAAATTGCACCTGCAAGTTTAGTCATTCCACTGTTGTTAGAAATTAAAATGCAATATGCTGTCCCTGCATTGCTGAACTAGATCAGTGAAATACATTTTTTGCATTTGGGTAAAATTAGATATGTTAATGATTGCATTCATATCCTTAAACGTACATTTGCTTTAAAAACGCATCTTTAAATATTTGTAAGCTTTTAATTTGTTTAAATTTGCAGTGCAAATGAGAGCTCTAAAATAATAACATGTTTTAAAATATGAAATTATGATTTTCTATTGAAGAACATAACATTGTAAAGTTTTTGCTATTTTATAGAATAAATGCAATGTTACGATTAAATATTAATAATTTTCATTTAGAAATTGTAAATTAGTTTCATTTTTCAATATTCACAAAAATAACTACTAAACATTAATGCTGCTTAAATCACTGCTTTTAGGTCTTTCTAAATAAGTTCATTTTTTACAAAATGTGATTATATTTGGCATTTAAAGTTATTGACACAGTAGTTAACATGGACAAAACGTACATTAATTTCTTTGAGTTATAAAACTGCTATTGACAAGTTATGTTTAAGCCCCTAGTCTCCATAGTTTGAAGAGTTTGACGCAGTGCTGATTTCTGAGAAAATGTGCAGTCCTATATTTTGAGAAAATGTGGAAAGCCTCCAGGATTAAAGATCGGCATTTCTTAGTATGTTAGATACGAAAAAATGTCTAAATTAATTTAAAAATCAATTTCCACTGGTATATTGAAAAAATACCAAATTCCAAATATTGTTGTGCTCAAGATTATTGAGATTATCCCTGTAGTTTCTAAAGATTCAAGATAAGTGTAAAGAACGACTAGAAACGATATAATTTAAATTAGATATAAATCTAATGTACATTAATTACAAAACATTGCAATTCTAATTCTTAGCATTAAAAGGCATACTACAGTCAATCAAAGTTATTCCATATTTATACTAAAACACTACTCATTGTAACTGGTTGTGAGTAAATACACTATTTAATCAATACAAGTTACAATCGTTAACAAATAATGAAAACACTTTCCCTCAATAGAGTTTCAATAGTGGGTTTTCTCTATTATTTTTTGATCTTGAAAATAATAACAACATTTAATAGTTTGTTTAACTGAGGAGTATTATGGAGGTCCAGTCTCAGAGGAGTGGTTTATGGGTCCTTGTATGTTGGTGAAATCGATGTCTCCAGAGTCTTGTTTTGCGGGCATGCCTGGGCAGAAGGGAGGGCGGGCACTGAGCATTCCTGTTACAGCGTGTTAAGCAAGCTCTAATAACATCTGGTATAATCATAAGGTAATGTGCTGTAATGACATAAGTTTTTTCTGATTTTAAGAAGAAATTTAATAATTTGTTGTTGAAATTTTGCGTAAATTAACAGTGTCAATTCGACAACACAACATTTTCAACTGAGCATGTTAATCTTCATCAGTGTCCTCAAATTCAACAATGCCAACAAAATAGTCTTTCTGACCATCAATGTTGGAAGGGCCGTGCCATTAGCAGAACGGTGTACAAACTTCTTTAGTGGTGATGCACAATAAGCAGTGAATGGAATTTAAAACAAATGGGAGGACCATTTCCTAATGATGAAAATTTTGAAAAGTAGAATGAAGGGATAGATGAATAGTCTGCTATATATTGCCCCGATTAATTGTGAATTAAAGGCGATGATATTTGTTTTCCATCTTCAAATCACGCTGAAACCAGTCTCGCCAATTATTTTAACAATTAGTTGCAGCGGAAAATGTTTATTAAGAACCTTAGATTTTATAACAAATAAGGTTTTTAAACTGAGAACAGCTGAATATGTCTAAGGAACAATAGGGTTTGACATATGTTCCTAGTAATATAAATTAATCAATATATTAGCGTTTATTTGCCAGATAATACCTACAAAATATTGTAATGATAAAAATCTTGTTAAATAAATGATAATATGATAACGTAAATATAGTACATACAATATTTTCAAATCATTTTCGTATGAATCCAGTGGCGGCGGCTATGAGTGGGCAAGGTGGACTTGATCCACCTTGAAAAAACACAATATTTAATGGCAATCAATACTAATTATTACCCCAATTTTGAATTAAATAAATGGTATTACAAAAACAATGTACATGTAGATGTAAATAGTTAGTTTATCTAAAATGGCAAAATATTAACAAATAAAAACAGATATTACAGCAGCAATAAGTACAATTTGTAATGCAATTTTCGGCGGCTTGGGATTGAGTTCTAAATTTCCCATTTATCCAATCAGAATTGTTCAACAGACAACGGACCAAATTGCCTCCATCCACCTTTCTCTTAAACAACTCATATGCAATATTCAAAACCAACAGGGGCACATCATTGTTATTCTGTAATGAGGGGCAAAGACCCGCGAAAAATTTTGAAAATATTGAGAAAATAGACTCTAAAAAATGCTTTTCACGATCCTAGATTTTAAAAGTTTTTACGGAATATTTTTTGATTTATCCAGTCAAAATTTAATTTGAAAACCTGACGGGGGACATTCAACCATGTCCCCCCCCTGGGTACGCCACTGGAGACTACAAAAGGTGGTGTAAGCCGTGAGACGTCAATTCAATCACTTATCTCCTCAAAGCTGGCCTATTTTTAAAATTAAGCTATTTTTCGAGTTTTACTTGCAGACGCCCTAAAAAATTTTCAAAATTGAAAAAAAAGTTTTTTTTTCAAGATTTTTTGATGAAAAATCGAAAAGTACTACAATTTTGAAGATAGGATAGATACTGAACAAGCTATATGACCTACTAAAAATAGCATACTTTGTAAAACATTTCCAAATCTTAGAGGTTTTTTATATACATCCAATTCGTTGTTATAGCTACCATTTTAAAGCTGAAGACAACTTTCACCTGGTGTTGCTCTATCAAACAGTATATAGTATGCTAAGATCCGCCCTTTTTTACAATTTTATTAAAATATTGACAAATGCCTGCTTGATTATTTTAACAATTTTGGCAAATTCTTCAATTGCATGAAAAGCTTATGTTGTGTACATATTTTGAGGTTAATATATCAAGAAATTATAAAGATATTAGATGAGCATCATTTCGACACTATTGAAAATTCTCAAACTCTTGGAGTTTGTAATTGAGTATGTCATTTATTATGGGTCATATTCAAATTCTGTTTTCTTTTTAAGATGCGTAACAAAAACTGCTTTCAAATGGTATTTAAAATATTTAATTCTAACAAGTGCAGGTCGCATAAGAATTTTTAATCTATTATCAGCAGGCCATGGGCATTGATAGACTCAATCTATTGTCTAGGATATGGGGAAATAGGTGAAACATTGGAAAAATATACCTTTATTCTGTTAAAAATTCTGGAGAGTTGGATTAAATGAATAAATGTGATAAAAAGCATACCATAACAATTCTACTACGATCCTATAATAAGAACCTCAACCCTTCATTATGATTTGGAAAAATTATTGAAATTACACTTTCTAATTCCTATTTCAACCTTCTTGAACTCAAAATCACTATTTTTCAAAATGAATTTAACATAAATACATTTTACTTGGCACTGGGCTGCCTTGGACTGACAATATATACAAACAAAACAAACACAAACATGGCAAACCTATTATATTTGTTGTCATGTCAGTAATAAGAAAATAGATGAACTTCTTCAAAATCTAGATTTTTTATATTTTAGGTTCCTGGTTTAAAACGCTTGCTGCTTGGTTTATATAGTGGTCCAGAGATCTAAATTTCATTGTTACGTTTTCAAATTGAAATTATCATTGATTTTCCTCAAAATTATGAGCAAATTTATTCATGTATCAGTGTAATATTTGCTGAAAACTAAAAATGTAAGAATATTATAGTTTTGCATTTAGTGTGGTCCACTCTGCACATAATCCCACGTAGCCAAATACTGGTGGACCACCAGTGGCAGATACGGTGGCCCACC
>CABFPE010000969.1:63988-80067 GCA_900660155.1 Hofstenia miamia | reverse complement strand
CCTAGCGCGAGGTGGAGTAACCATCTCAAAAGCAAATTGCCTCATTTTTAGTTTCACGCTCTGCGTATTTCTGGGCCGTTTTTATCATAGGTCATGGTACACAAAATTGAATGGTATATATATAAAAAACCTCTAAGAATTGGAAATGTTTTACAAAGTAGGCTATTTTTAGTAGGCCATATAGTTTGTTCAGTATCTATCCTATCTTCAAAATTGTAGTACTATTCGATTTTTCATCAATAAATCTTGAAAAAAACTTTTTTTTTCAATTTTGATAATTTTTTAGGGCGCCTTCAACTAAAATTTTAAAAATTGGCAAGCTTTGAGGAGATAGACGATTGAAGTGACATTTATTGTAGAATGGTTAAACAGAGAAAGTTTGTCTCATAGCTCACAATAGCTTTTGTAGGCACTACGCACTATTGTATTAATTCTGAACACTTGTTTTCTCAAAAGGTGTACTATTTCATGTTATTCAACCTTTGCAAGCTTGCTCAGTTTTTGATTGGCCCTTGGTTTTGAATATTGTATACGCCTTGTTTAAGAGAAAGGTGAATGGAGGCCATTTGGTCAGCCCTCTGATGAACAATTCTGATTGGATAAATTGGAAGTTTAGAACTCAACCCCAAGCTGCCAAAAATTTCATTACAAATTGTACTTACTGCTGTAATATTTGTTTTTATTTGTTAATATTTTGCCATTTTAGATAAACTATCTATTCACATCTACATGTACATTGTTTTTGTAATACCACACTCTGTTTTTGTAATTCAAAATTGGGGTAATAAATTAGTTTTGATGGCCATTAAATATTGTGCTTTTTCAAGGTGGATCAAGTCCACATTGCCCACCCATAGCTGCCCCCACTGTTATAAAACGAATTATTAAGCAATTTTTATGACAATTACTGTAAATTTCAAAAAAACGTCCAGATTATTATGTTAGTAATTCACAAATGATATTTTACAGGAATTATGCTGAACCTTCATCAATTCTTTCAATCAAAATAATAATTCAATAAACCAAGTAAAAGCTATTGGCTGCAAATAGAAATTTTACTGAAATTTTAAGGCATTTCCTAAAAACCTTAAAAGAATATTAATATCTGTCCAAAAACATAAATTTTACAAAATATCACATTGTTCTCAATCCAACCAAAAAAAATCTACTTAATTTTTTCAAATTTGAATGAGACAGCTAGCAATTCCGTATTTTTCTGAAGGGTAGCCTCTCATTAAATAAATACCTAAAACTGCNGCTTTTTGCCAAAAGGCACTAATACTATAATACTACAATGCTCAGTCTCTCCAACAGTTGATTTTTTATTATTATTCTCATGAAGTACTTTTCATATTTGAGCATTAGTTTCTTTGTTGGGGGCATACATTTTATTGTTGTGTCTGCCAGTATCCAATTTTTCACTGCATAAGTTATTGCTAATTCATTTTTCTTCATTTTCACAATTTTTCTTCTTTCTTTCTTCATTATCAGTAGTATGATTTTTTTGTTTACCATGATAGCTATCACTAGTATCCATATTGATGTGCTTGCTCTGACCTCTGGAGCATTTTTCTCTTTGAACAGTAAGCTTTTGAAGTCTTTTGATGATCCCATCTTATATGGGTGTCTAATCTCATGTAGCAATTTCTCCACTGACATGTGATATTTCTTCATGAGCAATTGAATATTAATTGTTGGCCAGTGATCTTGTATTGGTTTGTCCATCTTCATTTCCTTCCAGAATACTATGATCTGGTGTAGGTGTTCTTTTCATTGAATAAAACTGCGTTTGATGTTCAAATCTGCTATTTCATAAAGTTTATAATCATTTCCTGTTATCTCTAATGTTGCTAGTTGCTAATATAAATCTATGGCGTTTTTGGGTTCACACATTATTCTCTGAGCTGACATGAACGTACCTAACTGTAGGTCAATGACAACTAACTCAGACAGCCATTGTTCCTTGCTATGTTTTTGAGGAACTCTGGTAGTTTCTGTTCATCCTGCTGTGCTATTATTAGTAGTTTTACTTTCTGCACCTTTGTCATGTGTAATGTTTCTTTGATCATTTTTTCTTGATTTTTGCTGTGAAGTTCGTCAGGATTAATAAAATGTATTATTAGCAGATTATCCTAGTCTAAGTTGACTTTCTCACACTTCTGGATTAGTTTTTCTCTGTATGCTAATATTCTCTGTGTTTTAGCTAACATTAGTTGAACATCAAATGTGATGTGCACCATGCTTTGAAAATATGGCTGGTTGAGTTTTTTGTTCATCAATTTTGAATACAAAATGAATGCATTACATGTTGGGCAATTGCTTTTATCCACAGCAATTGGGATCATTTAACCATTATTTTCTTTATCTTTGGTTGTTAAATGTCTCCATATTACTGATTTCGTTTCCAGGAGAGTTTGTCATAGGATTTGCAGCTTATTTTCCTTGATGATATAAAATAGGGATGTATTTTTTCACTTCCTATTTTCATCATTAATCTTTCTTGTTCTAGTGATCTGGACAATTGTTGTGACCTTGCTCTTAATTAGCTCAGGATTACTTGTTGAATTGAGAATGGTTGTGTCAACATTGTAGGTTGTTTTGATAGTATTTCAGTTTCAGAGTTGTCACTAACCCTTTCTGTATCTGGGTCTGGTCATCAACCACAGATATCTTGTAACTTATTACCTCCAACTGGTAGTTGTCAATGACGACTTCTTTGTTTAGCTAGTAACTCTTGGCTTGGTAGTTTGCATTGAGTTTGCAGGAGTGGGAGTGAAGCTTTACTCTGTCACCCTGCGTGGTAGTTGACCTTGGAGACTGTGTATCCTGATTCTGTCTGTAGGCTACCCTTCAGAAAAATACGAAATTAAGTAGATTTTTTGGATTGATAATGAAAAATGTTATATTTTGTAAAACTTATATTTTTTGGAAAGACATTATTCTTTTAAGGTTTTTCTAAAATGCCTTAAAATTTCAGTAAAATTTCTCATTGCAGCCAATAGCTTTACTTGGTTTTTAAACGAAATATTGAATTATTTTTTTAATTGAAAGAATTGATGAAGTTTCAGCATTATTGCTGTAAAATCTCATTTGTAAATTACTAACATAATAATCTGTAAGTTTTTTGAAATTTACAGTTATTTTAATAAAAATTGTGTAATAATTCGATTTATAGTATACTAAAACAAAGGAAAGTTTAGAAAAACAGATAAACCATCACATGCAGAAACTTCAGTTTTTAAAGAACAGGTTTGGGCTTAAGACCCATCACCCCCAACAGGTTTGATGCCAATGCATTAGTTAACCATAATAGAGAAATTCCAGGTGATTCTTGCACTTGTCTACTAGGTTGTTAGATAAATGTTTGATCATCCATTGTATAAAATTTTTGTAAATGGTATATAAGTTCTAAGCATCAAGAATTTTCATATATATTTTTGTAATATATGCCAAAATTTCGATTTTCAGTTCAAGTAATGTGCAATGCTTATCAAAATGTTCATTTAAATATTATTTCATTAGTTTCCATAATTTTGCTTTAGGAAATATGCAATCTTTTACAATTGTAACTGCAAAAAAATTGAGCTCATTTGGGAAGTAATATGTGCTTTCAACAATATGTTTAGTATTAACATATTTTAGTGATGTGTCTTTTTTCAATTTTGCAATTAAAACTATTGACCAAAGTTATCTTGATTTCCAGCAGTTTGTAAAGGTGGTTTAAAATTATGTTTGAATAATTGCGATTTAAATTTCATAAAAAAATTGTGTTACTTATTCCAGTATATGCTTATTAGAAATTGTTAAATGTATTTGTGAATTAGCTTAATACACCTAATGACTGTATTTGTAAACACAATGATCATTAATGAAAATCTAATATTATGGACAATTTCCTTCAGAGTGCAAATTATATTATATTATGAGCTAGGCCATCTGAAATGTTCATCAAGTTTAACATCTATGTGAACAAAGCAAATTAAATGATCTTCAATATCAGCTTTTGTCACACCAATAATTGTATCAAAATTTCCACAAATAGATACATCCCTTTGCAGGTTTCCTAAATAAAAGGACTTCAATTGTGCAATGTGGATAAAATCCTTTTGCAAATTTCACCAAAACTTGATATTTATAGCATTTAAAGTAAAATAGATTGCAATGCAATTAATATAGACAATTTTTTAATGACTAATTGAAATAATTAATATCTTCAAATATTGCACATTAGTATTTCTGTGATTTAACAATAAGTTTATTTGTTAGAAAAACAATTTTGGCAGCAGATATGTTTGACAATTTATAATCAATTGAATCACTAGTTTAGGATTAAAACTATAAATTTGCTTCAATCTGTGATAAAAAGATTAGATGCTTGTATTACAAAAACTAAGGAGCCAAAAAAATTAGGGCTTTTGATGCTACTTCCAAAATATGCATACATTTATAAATGAGCTTACCTGGATAAGTGATTTTGGTTAACCTATTATCAAAATGTTTTGTCTCTTTGCTATTTAAATTTGGCTTAAACAAAACACCATATGTAGATTGCAATTGCTTTATCATTCCAACGCAATTTTGCTTTTCAGTCATTTCTTCCACAAGAATCTCGACTTCACTTGCTGCAGAGACTCTCACCACACGACATGATCCAAGAGCCTTCGGCAAAAATCGCGAATATAAGTCAGAAGTCTAAAAATATTTGAATTAGATTTATGATAATGCATGACAAATAACAGTTTATATAAGAGATTTCATTATATGTAATTCTAAATTAACATAGCACATAGAGCAATATCCAACATAATTTTATAAAAGTTGTAGCCATTTAAACGGATAAAAGGTCATTAAGTTTGAAAAAGAAGTATTTAACTGAAATTAACATAGACATTATATGAACAATTTTAGTAATTTGCATGTTTTCATAAATGATTAAATATTTAGTCTAGTGTAAGATAAACCAATTTTTTCTAAAGGAAACCAACAAACTCAAAATTTTCTGTGTTATTAACCTAGAAAGCATTTATCTTGATTAATCATATAAAATACGATGACATGAAATTAATCACAAATACTAGTCTCACATTTTAAAGGATTTTTTTTCTCAGTTACGTAAAAAATACAATAGATGAACATAACATAAAAATTTTAAATATAGTTAAGTATACTGTGGTAGTTATAAGGATTATAGTAATTTGTTTCATTTCAAATATTCCACAGGATTTACACAAACTGAATATATGAAAAATTTCATTTTTATTAAGACATATTTGCCAAGTTCTAAATATGATACTAAATACAGCACAGTCAATCAAATCTAGAGGCTTGGCCTACATTATATTAACATGTTCATTTTATGTTGTATTGGAAATAGTTGAAATTTTACTCCTGAGACGCAAGAAATTCAAAGATATTGAAGACAGCTTAGACTCACAGTGGCTTATATAATCGGTGACAGATGTTTTTGATGTTGTGGTGTGAAATCTACTTTGGATGAAAAATTAAATCGATAATATATGCATTGCTCTTAAAGCTGAATTTTTGTAAATGCCCTTGATGCGGCTCATGTAAATGTCCCCATTAAGCAAAATTTAATTTAAGTTTTCAAAAAAAGTGCTAACATGAAATATTCGGGAATAATTTATGGTTCAATATTTTTACGCTTTTGCAAGAATCATAGCTGTTGAATTAGGTTGAATATGAATTCTATTTCTAAATATTTAAAATTTCATTGCAATATTGTTTTTCAGAATTAAAACTCACTGCCGAGCAGCTTAAGAAATCTTAAGCAGGTCCAGCACAAATCCATAACAGCCTATTTTAATGAATGCCGATATGCCCCATTTGTCATCCCTGCAAAAAATCTTTTGTTTGCTTTTCGATTTGTCAAACCAAATTTCTATAAATTAGAAATATGAAATTATATCAAACACTGAAGTTAAGAATCCTGAATTGAGCTCTATGCAGAATAATCAAATCTAAGGATATTAATCTGTATTTATTTTCGTAGCCCAATTTGGCACCAAAACTCAGTTTTTGACCAAGTTGGATATTGTTGTCTGGTGAATATTGCACGGCTTTTCACATAATTTAACAATCTTCAATTTGTATTTTACTAAACACTTTTTAAATAATAATATAAGTTGCATGTACCATGGTTAATTTCCCATGAGTTGAAATCTTAGCACTAGAGCAGAATTTCTCATTAAGACAAAATTTAATCTGATCTTTAAAATTCAAAAATTAAGGAATAGAAACAAAATTTTTAAAGTCATTAAAAAATAAAAAAAAAACTTTCAAAAATTTCGTGACACGTCTTTTTCTTTTTAATCGTCCAATTTCATCTATTAACACGTGATATTACATACCTGATAAGATAATTTTCTAAGTAAAATTACCTCAGAAAACAGATTAAAGGATTCAATGATTGGAGGATAGCTTAGAAATCTGCTGAATTCCATTTGTAGTTGGGGATGGCCTTGAGAATGATAATCAATAATCTTTATAATTAGCATTAACTTCGAATCATAATGTTCCCAACAAGGAGTTTCATCATCTTGTTTTACTTGTATTAGGTAATTAATCAAATGGTGTTTTTCTATAATAGGCTTTGACAAAACTGAAAACAAAGAGAATGAATATGAAATAATATAATCACGAATGTCCAATGGTGATAAAGAGCTAGTTTCCAAGTTAGTGCACATTTTGCATAGAGATTTTAATTTTTGCACATCCATTGGTCCTAAGACATACGACAGCACTTCTTTCTTAATTAGGTTTTGATCTTGACTGAACCACATCAATATTGTAAATTTCTAAAAATTTAAGTAATCATTAGTTACAAAGAAACATGAATTATTTAAGTATGTAAATAGAACACAAAAAATCGGATTTGTGAAAAACAAAGACACAAAGTATTATTTTTCATAAATAGCAGAATAAATTTAATTGGCATTTCATGCTTTTTTGCATAATCTTCATTGGATGTTTGGAAATACAACGAATTTTCTACTGGTGTATTTTATTACTTTCAGCAGATGGAAACTTGTCTCACATTTAGGTTTTACTATAAGTATCCAAAAATAAGTAGGATTTAATTCAAATCAAGTTATATCTCCATTTAAATGCTGAAAACTTCAGTTTCATTTTTCATTAGAAACAAATTCATCAAAATTTGTGCCGCTCTGTATAGTTGAGAAAATGTTACCCACTCTCACATATGAATACCTTACAATTATTATTAATGATTTTAATTGTGCAAGGATGCCCTAAATGCAATACATTATATTCACAAATTACCTAAAAGTGAATTGCAAATGCAACAATAAAAAAATTTAAATTTTGAAATTGCTGTAAGCACGATATTCAAACACTATGCGTACATTAAAAGTGGCTTTTTCAAGGCTACCAGGGATGAATGATATGTAGAATGTCAGCTTGTAACTTAAGAAACTAAGATTTGCACAGTAAATATTGTGTTTGATTTTAAAAAAAGCTATGCAAGGGATTTTCAATTCTTTAGTATATTAATGATAATAATTGAATTTAAAATAAAATTTCTATAATATTGCTACAACAATTAAGTTAAATATTTTCACACTTAAATTGGCTCTGAATATCATTGACGGACAATTTTGGATGGCACTGTATAAAGAAGTGTTTAAAACCCAGATAAAATCATTCTTGATCAATAGACATGATTACTTGATTTTGGAAACATATATTTAAAGATTAATATACTAAAATGCAAAGCATTTTGGCAATGTCGCTTGGATATACTTTTAATAAAAAGCAAAATCTTTAGTAGGATTTTAATATGAAATAAAATAGTTTTTGTATCATCCGCGCAATACTTAGAAGTATTCATTGGTTATATTAGTATAATTATTCTAACTAATATGGTAAGAAATACAATTACAATGTTGTAGAGATTTCAAAAGAGCTGAGAAGTTCTTGTAAAGCGTGTAAAAATATAACAATTCAATAAATACAAAAACTATTTTCATATAGATTTATTTTTTACAAAATGCTTCTTGTAATTCTTGATGTTAGGTTTTGTAAATTCAAAGGCTGATTACATTAATCTCAGTAGATTGGGCTCAATTTTCTTCATATGCAAAAATAGTATTAACTTGAAATTTATTTATTTGAACCAAAATGCAGATAAATTTTTTCTTTTATTATTGCAGAGCAAATTCCTTGCACATTTACATATTTAGGAACACTTCAATTACAGTTCACATAAATTACATTTTTTGCGGTAATAGATATGGAAATAAGATTAAAAAATTTTCCTCAGCAAAAGTTGGATAGAATTATTTTCAAAATTATATTATAATATTAATACATATATATATATATATATATATATATATATATATATATATGTAAAATTCTTCAACACTCTTTTGTATTCTTACATTGGAACATTAACATTGATACTCATCAAGGTATCGACTTCAAAAAATGAAATTTCAAGAGGTTCACTTTCCATGTAAAAAAATAACTGCTACTCAATGTTGCAGAATCCTTATAATTAAGGTTATATATTTTTCAGTTAGGCAGTTGCTTGTGATCATTCATGCACTAGCTTAATCACAGTTTCCGTCCCATCTTCCTGTTCTACTGCATTCTCGATGTTTTCCATCTAAACTTTTATAGAATGCAGTAAAAATCTATTTGCTAAAACTACATTGCTTATGCTAGTAAAGAGAGGCCTCTCTTTCATTATTTTTTCCAAAAAATTCATCTTCATTATCATTTGTTGTCTAATATGTGTTTATTAATTGGATGGTATTAATTAATGTCAGAGAGTAGTGTTCATTGAATTATACTTAAACAGATATCAAAAGAATATATTTCATTCAAATGAATTGAAACTCTTGAAGATTTAGAAATCATTGAAATGATAGATACNCTTCATATGCAAAAATAGTATTAACTTGAAATTTATTTATTTGAACCAAAATGCAGATAAATTTTTTCTTTTATTATTGCAGAGCAAATTCCTTGCACATTTACATATTTAGGAACACTTCAATTACAGTTCACATAAATTACATTTTTTGCGGTAATAGATATGGAAATAAGATTAAAAAATTTTCCTCAGCAAAAGTTGGATAGAATTATTTTCAAAATTATATTATAATATTAATACATATATATATATATATATATATATATATATATATATATATGTAAAATTCTTCAACACTCTTTTGTATTCTTACATTGGAACATTAACATTGATACTCATCAAGGTATCGACTTCAAAAAATGAAATTTCAAGAGGTTCACTTTCCATGTAAAAAAATAACTGCTACTCAATGTTGCAGAATCCTTATAATTAAGGTTATATATTTTTCAGTTAGGCAGTTGCTTGTGATCATTCATGCACTAGCTTAATCACAGTTTCCGTCCCATCTTCCTGTTCTACTGCATTCTCGATGTTTTCCATCTAAACTTTTATAGAATGCAGTAAAAATCTATTTGCTAAAACTACATTGCTTATGCTAGTAAAGAGAGGCCTCTCTTTCATTATTTTTTCCAAAAAATTCATCTTCATTATCATTTGTTGTCTAATATGTGTTTATTAATTGGATGGTATTAATTAATGTCAGAGAGTAGTGTTCATTGAATTATACTTAAACAGATATCAAAAGAATATATTTCATTCAAATGAATTGAAACTCTTGAAGATTTAGAAATCATTGAAATGATAGATACATGCTTGCTAAATAAAGCCATATGTATATAATTTAAGTATGAAATTTTGAAAATTTTCAAAATCAATATGCTGATAAAATAGTACAACACAGTGGTTACTGTAAGGGCTATTCTTAAACTATCCTAGAGAGTACCTCCTCACGTTGATTCCCGGAATTTAACCAGCACTCAATGGGCGGAGCCCTGCACTTACATCAGACGTTAAAACTAGGGTAATAGAATTTGGGTCAGGCCATGGCATTTGCGAAATATATATATATAAATCTATATATATATATATATATATATATATATATATATATAGGGTTTGGATACAAAATCTTAAAATATCTACAAAGCGCTGAATAGAAAAAAAAATATATATATATACATAAAAGTTTCACACAAAAACGTTTGTTTAAGTTTTGAATTTTTCTTTATTAGAGATTCCGAATCTTCAAACACATGTGCACAAAGCATAATTTGTAATGCTCCCAAACTGGTTCTTGCATAACTCCAAATTTTGCTTCAAAACTCCATTCAGAATCTTCCTTGTGAAGCACATCTAAATTACACAAAGGAAATACATAACTGATGTTCGCTAAAAATTTTAAATTTCTTCCTTAATACCTCAATTTGCACTTATTATTAATTTAAAGCACTACGTAACAATGCTGGATTAACCAAATGCAGGCTCTGTAGCTGATTAATTTGATGTACAGATAATTGTTTGCAAACGTGAACAGTAGTGTTTAGGGTGTCTTCTTAATGTACTGGTAAACTCAATATTTCTGCTTCAAATACCGGTTTAAGGATTCCCTAAACATGGCATGAAGTATAATTCATCTTTTTAAAAACAAACCCTAAAACGGCTACTGATCCTCTTGGTCTTCCGGCAAGATTAATGAAATGATGTGCAAACATATTATTCAATCATTCTACACATTTGTAGTCAATGCTACCCAAATAATTTCAAGTAACAGGTCGTCATACCTGTGCCGAAGATTAATATTCCTAAAGTAATAAAAAACCTAAGCCTATTGCTTAAAACTCTCATGTGAGCAAATTCATTGAATTTTTCATTAAGCAGCACCTTATTCATTACTTACATACAATATCTGACATACATCAGTTTGCATATCAAAAGTTTGCTCAATAACACATTACCTAATTTGGATTTTTGACTATGGTAAAAGAGATTTGGACTACCCTGTTGTCGTAATCTGAATGTTTTTTATATATTTTACCCCTGCTTTCAATAAAGTAGACCATAACACTATCTACAAGAAGCTGATCAAATTAAATTTCACATATAAGGTAATTAGAAACCCATGTCTTTTCTTAGCAGTGGCGTCATCAACGTGTTCATATAAAAGACATTTTATCTTCTTTCAGGTTGTAGGATCCGACTTCTCCTCAAGTTTGCCTCCTATCCAATATTTTTTTCCTTATTTTTACAAATGATCTCAATGCTATAATCAAAAAATGCTTATTGCTAAAAAATGCTGAAGATAACACCGTACTGTGCGTGATATCAAACTGCATTGATAATCAACTCTATTGTGATCAGTGTCAATCTATTGTAATTGGACAAGGGACAACAAAATGGAGCTTAATCTCAAAAAAAATGTAAGGAAATGATAATAAATTTTTCTTGTAAACAGTTGTACCAAGACATACCTCCACTAACAGTTAACAATACTTGGTTGTATTATAAAAAATAACAATTGAACACTTGTTAATAAGCTACTAACGAGATGTAACCAACAACTTCACATTTTACATCGACTAAGCTGACTTGGCATTCCAATAACCGCTTACAGAACGTCGCAAATGGAAGTATATTGTTTTAAGTATACAGTTGTGGCCAAAAGTTTAAGGGCACCTACATATTTTTGAACTTCTTTCATGCTTAGGAGATTTAAACGTTTGAGACAGCATGTGTCACCCTAGAGTTGTAAAAATAACGTGGTAAAACAAAATGGTCTTTCTGGTAAAATGGACAAATGAGTGCAGCTACCACCTCAAAAACGTGCAGTGATCATCACTCTTTACAAGGAAGGATATTGTTCCAGACAGACTGCTCTGCAAGGGTATGTCCTCAAATCTGCTGTAGCAACAATAATGCAGGACTATGAGCAAACAGATACTGTATCCCCAAGCATCAAAAGTTGTCATCCAAGAAAAGCATCTGGCAGGGAAGACTGAATACTTGTGTGAGAATCTACTTGAGACCAACATTTAACATCCTCAAATCATCTCGTCAACTTAGTGNTTGTCGTAATCTGAATGTTTTTTATATATTTTACCCCTGCTTTCAATAAAGTAGACCATAACACTATCTACAAGAAGCTGATCAAATTAAATTTCACATATAAGGTAATTAGAAACCCATGTCTTTTCTTAGCAGTGGCGTCATCAACGTGTTCATATAAAAGACATTTTATCTTCTTTCAGGTTGTAGGATCCGACTTCTCCTCAAGTTTGCCTCCTATCCAATATTTTTTTCCTTATTTTTACAAATGATCTCAATGCTATAATCAAAAAATGCTTATTGCTAAAAAATGCTGAAGATAACACCGTACTGTGCGTGATATCAAACTGCATTGATAATCAACTCTATTGTGATCAGTGTCAATCTATTGTAATTGGACAAGGGACAACAAAATGGAGCTTAATCTCAAAAAAAATGTAAGGAAATGATAATAAATTTTTCTTGTAAACAGTTGTACCAAGACATACCTCCACCAACAGTTAACAATACTTGGTTGTATTATAAAAAATAACAATTGAACACTTGTTAATAAGCTACTAACGAGATGTAACCAACAACTTCACATTTTACATCGACTAAGCTGACTTGGCATTCCAATAACCGCTTACAGAACGTCGCAAATGGAAGTATATTGTTTTAAGAATACAGTTGTGGCCAAAAGTTTAAGGGCACCTACATATTTTTGAACTTCTTTCATGCTTAGGAGATTTAAACGTTTGAGACAGCATGTGTCACCCTAGATTTGTAAAAATAACGTGGTAAAACAAAATGGTCTTTCTGGTAACATGGACAAATGAGTGCAGCTACCACCTCAAAAACGTGCAGTGATCATCACTCTTTACAAGGAAGGATATTGTTCCAGACAGACTGCTCTGCAAGGGTATGTCCTCAAATCTGCTGTAGCAACAATAATGCAGGACTATGAGCAAACAGATACTGTATCCCCAAGCATCAAAAGTTGTCATCCAAGAAAAGCATCTGGCAGGGAAGACTGAATACTTGTGTGAGAATCTACTTGAGACCAACATTTAACATCCTCAAATCATCTCGTCAACTTAGTGAATCAATGGGAGCTGTTATTAGCAGCAGAACCGTGCTTAGGAGACTTCTCCAGGCTAGAATGGAAAGCTGCAGACCGGTTAAGAAGCAATGAATTAACAAAAAGCAGCAAGAACGTCACTTAACATGATGCAAACTTTATGAGTAATAGACTGCTCAAGAGTAGAGTAAGGTGATTATCTCAGATGAGAGTATATTCACGCTTTTCTCTAACAAAGAATCAGAAAAATTAAGAAGAAGATCTGGGGCATGCTTCCACAAAGACTGTCTTCTGCCNAAAATATGCCCATTCGGATTAAGGTTCATTTATTTCTTTGCAATGCAAAAATCATATTGATTACAGATCTGTTTTATGCGATAAAGTCAAAATTTACAAAACAATTCAATTTTATATAGGAATAAAAAATTTCATATAAATGACATAGCCATGGTGTGCTACAACTAACTCTTTAGTGTCGATATAAATAACTAAAAAAACAATTTTGAAAAAAATCGTTTTAAATTTTGAGGTAAAGAGAATCTTTAGAAAATAGAATTTTTATGTTGATAAAGTCACTTACAGAACGTCGCAAATGGAAGTATATTGTTTTAAGAATACAGTTGTGGCCAAAAGTTTAAGGGCACCTACATATTTTTGAACTTCTTTCATGCTTAGGAGATTTAAACGTTTGAGACAGCATGTGTCACCCTAGAGTTGTAAAAATAACGTGGTAAAACAAAATGGTCTTTCTGGTAACATGGACGAATGAGTGCAGCTACCACCTCAAAAACGTGCAGTGATCATCACTCTTTACAAGGAAGGATATTGTTCCAGACAGACTGCTCTGCAAGGGTATGTCCTCAAATCTGCTGTAGCAACAATAATGCAGGACTATGAGCAAACAGATACTGTATCCCCAAGCATCAAAAGTTGTCATCCAAGAAAAGCATCTGGCAGGGAAGACTGAATACTTGTGTGAGAATCTACTTGAGACCAACATTTAACATCCTCAAATCATCTCGTCAACTTAGTGAATCAATGGGAGCTGTTATTAGCAGCAGAACCGTGCTTAGGAGACTTCTCCAGGCTAGAATGGAAAGCTGCAGACCGGTTAAGAAGCAATGAATTAACAAAAAGCAGCGAGAACGTCACTTAACATGATGCAAACTTTATGAGTAATAGACTGCTCAAGAGTAGAGTAAGGTGATTATCTCAGATGAGAGTATATTCACGCTTTTCTCTAACAAAGAATCAGAAAAATTAAGAAGAAGATCTGGGGAATGCTTCCACAAAGACTGTCTTCTGTCCACAGTCAAATATCCTGAAACATTAATTATTTGGAGCTGCATTTCATCTCAAGGGATCACCCACTGCTTATTTGGAGAGGGAGAAGAAGTTCAAATCAAATATCTACATTGGTATTTTGAAGATAAAGCTTCTACCTTCCGCACAGCAGTGGTTTCATAATGGGAATTTTCTTTTCCAAAATGATGATGCCCCTGCTATTGCACAAATAAAGTTAAATCATATCTGCATGAAGCTGGAATTCCAAATCATGACAGTTTAATCTATGACAGATATCAATCTGATAGAGAATCTGTGGGTTGTGTCAGAAAAGAAGCAAAAACTACGCAGAAAGCTAATGGCGGCAAGAATAAAATGTTGGTTCCATGTTGTTGCTGAAGATGAAAACTAAGCAGGCATTGAGTCAATGCCATAGCAGATAAATGTTGACATTTTTTCCAAAGGTTATGCCACTAAATATTGATTTGGAAATCTTGTTATCAAACCTTTGGTTTATGAAATATAGTTTCTTGAACTCTTTCATTTCTTTGGATATCAAAAATCACCTAATAACATCTTGTGCACAAATGTTAAAAATTTGATTACTGCCCTTAAAATGTTGGCCATAGCTGTACCTCTCCCCTCTTTGGCATTTCCATGTGAATACTGAGAAGCCTATCAACTCCGACACATATGCAATCATGTCTTTTCAATTGCCTATTGACTGCAAACTGTAGTTTTCAATTATTTGGCAAAAATAGAAAAAACCAATAAAAAACCATTTTCCCAACTTTAAAATATTTTCAAAACCAAAACTTTTGTCAATATCACTACAAGAAATGTACTACATTCTTTCAGATTTGGAGTAAGTGATTAGCTATTCTGTTTTTTTAAAACAAACGTGTATATAGAGATGAGGAATAAATCTTGAAAACTGAAGCGTTCAAGCCTTCTAAAAATGAATATCAAACCAAAAATATTTTGGTAAGACCAAAATTTTTCCTTATCTTAAAAATGAGAATATTTTGACTCAAGCAACTGTTGCAGCATTTAATAGATGAAATTAAGAACGTTATTTATTCAAATTAATTATATACAAATATATTGTCTATATTGGCCTTGTCAAAGTGCGCAAATTTACCATAAGAAAACTCTGAAAAAATACTAAGAGTATGCTGCAAATGAAATCTTTGTAAAGGATGCTGCACTAAAAACTAATTCTTACAAGAAGTTTTTTTCATGAAAGTTGGCTTGCATACAGCTTAATCCCAGTTGTCTTTAAATTATTTGAAGGCATGTTTTACACATTTGTAAATTGATTTTAAATTTGTTATTAGTGATTTCAATGAAGAAACTTTATCAAGAAAACATGCAAAATATTGATATGGAAGTATATTAAAAAGGAATGTTACTGATTAAATATTTATCAGTCTAAGTAAAGCCAAAATAATTTCAAAATTGTCATTCAGTGATCATCCTTAAGACAGTCAATTTAAGACTACTAACCATTTTCCAACTTTTGTCAACTCTATCCTCTAGGCCTGTTTTGAAATTTAGAAATCATGAGTTACGGAATATCTTTTGGTGAATGTCCTAGAACGTTATTTGTTCAAAGGCAGTTTGCTGTGGCTGAAGTACTTAAAAAAATTACCTATTTTTCCTTGAAAATTCGGATTTTCAAAGGATTTAAATAATCTTTACACCCAATACTAATGTAATCCTAAGGCAGCTCATTGGAACAACACAGAACTTTAACTGTATATATATATATATATA
>CABFPE010000969.1:27591-38027 GCA_900660155.1 Hofstenia miamia | reverse complement strand
TTTAGGCATTATACAAACCGAAAAGACGTTTAACTCTCATTATGTTACTATTGGAATTAGATCAACAGTAATAGATAAATGTGGGAAGTGTCTGTTGAATAACTCCTCTCATTTCCCAGAACAACGGGCTGAATTAGAATCTCATGCAGCCACCAGTCCCAATGAAATTGTGCATATGGACCTAGAGCAATTATCTCGTGACAGTGATGGATTTCAGCATCTTTTAGTGATAGTAGATCATTTTACTAAATACGCTAGAATAATTCCAATGGATAGCACACACGCTGAAAAGGTAGCTGATAAGATAGTGAAGGAATGGATTTTAAAATATGGCCCTATGTCTCGGCTTATCTCGGATCATGGTCCACAGTTTGAAAGTAATTTAATGAAAATCCTTATGTCTGAATTAGAAATAATACATGATTTCACTACCACGTATCACCCCCAGGCCAATGGCTTAGTGGAATGACTAAACAGAACTATCGCAAGCAGCAGGGAAAGATTGGCGACAGGTAATAGAATGTATCGAATTTTTTTACAATACATCAGTTCATTCTACCACCAGGATAAGTCCATTTAAAGCTATGTTCGGGCGTGAAGCCTTAACCTCTTTATCAATGATGTATCCTAAGTACTCAGAAATTACCTTAGAGAAATATGTCAATCAGTTATTACGTGATATGCAGCAGATTCACTTAACCATTTGTCACAATACCAGTCAATCTTGTATAAGACAAAAAAGAACGTTTAATAAAAAATTATATGGTGAATCACATAGACGAGGCAATAAAGTATTCGCGTATCTGCCTCATGTAACAACCAATCAAAATCAAGTAAGGAAATTAGCCAATAATTGGCAAGGACCATTTACTGTGGAGAAAGTGCTCAACCACAACACATATACACTTAGTAATGGTAAAATGTACATTTTCAGAGATTAAAACAAGCGATTAAAGACATTGAGAATGTCATCATTGATGACAATAACGAATTTACATTAATTGATAACGGTATTGATGAATTCTATCATATGTTATGATTCAAGTATGCTTGAAGGAATTAGCCACTCCTATTGGTGAAGTACAGTTCATATTTCTTTTGATGAAGACTTCTCTATCTACAACCTCTGCCAATTTCTAAATAATGGAAGCACAATTTGAAGCTTTGAATGCGTTAATATAGATTTTCCAAATCTTCTAGTAATATATTTCTTACGAATTCATGAGGTACAGGATGACAACATAATGGAACAGATAGAGATTGCATATAGGATAGCAAAAGTCAAAGGAATACGGCTTGTAATAGTCCTCAGGGAAGAACACGAAGACAGCATCCCCGAAATGATAGAAAACCTACACTACAGAATGGAAAATTTCATTATTCTCTATCAATCTACCTATTCTCAAATTTCTATACAACACACTCATATGCTATCAGTGACTAAACTATTATTTACAGATCTGATGTTATGTGAAAATATTCCCTCACACAGATTAGCGGTGGATAAAAAATTATTAATTGACACCATACTGCAGGCACAGACACTGGAAGTATTAAAGCTACCCTCTATACACACAGTAATGGATATGAGGGTCAGTTTCGCTTTTGCTCAAAGTGTTGATACATTACAAGACATCCAGGCGATATGGTCAGATATTAAAGCTACAAAAAACCCCGAGTCCGATTGGCCCAACCTACAAATAAAAAGCCCTAGTTCTCAATATCACCAATCTGTTGAACGTCTACTACAGGAAATCCAGTTTTCCTATGACATGCGCGACCGGAAAAACTTTAAGTCACTGTTGTTTTCTGAAGAAAAAGTGCCTGACATTTATGCGAGAGGTGCCATATGGATCATTGCCATTTACCTAAATAGAGATCCCCATCTAATTTTACCTATCAATGACAACAAATGGAAAACAATGTCAAAAATGGCGGCTCACAAAATAGCTGTCTGTCCACTTACATGTAAAGTGAAGAATTGGTTATTACACAAATGTGCACCACCATCTTCCCCCTGCAAAACCAAAAGAGCTATGGATCATTACGAAAAATATTATGCCCGACTGGTGGGGGCGAGTAGTATAACAGGAAAATTGTCAATCATTTTATTAGCAACCGGTTGGGAATTTGTCTGCTGGACATCAATATTTTTTCAGAAATGATGAAAAAGTACATGTGGGGTGCCACTGCTGAAACTAAGTTTGCAATCTTCTCTGCCCTGTTAAGCACTAAGAGATTAATCAAATGACAACCTGGTTCTACGCAAACATTTTTGGAGTTAATAAGAACCAGTGGGGTGACAGAGAAGAATGAAAAATTCTTTGATGCACACAGGATATCTTATCCAGAGTGTGGCTACGGAAAGTTCGCGGAATCCGCCAGACAAGTTGAGAAAGAAGGAAAAATAATTCCTATTACTATATTTGAACAGGTCATGAAGACTCCCAAACAGTTTTATAGAGAAGAGGAATTATTAGCTACTTCCTCAGTTCAATTATCTCCACACATCCGTGACCTCATTGAGAAAGCTAATTTAGAGAAATTTGGTGGATCACCTCATCCTACCCCTCAATGGTCGATTACTGAAAATGAGAGGATTCTCATGCTTGAGCATGACCCTTCCGACTTCGATAAAGAGGTGTTGATTCAAAAAAGATTATTAGTGGAAAATAGTGAAAAAGATGTGCTTGGAATGATGAAGTGGTGTTTAACCGAGATGTTTTTGAAAGAGGAATTGGTCATTCTACAATCCCCAGGGCGACAAGTAGCTCTGGACATAGAATGCACTACTGCCCGCGTGAAGATTTCCAGCAAACAAATTGAGGAATTGCGTAAGCATGGATTAAGAAATCGATTCTGGGATAAAATTAAGCATGTGCAGATCAACTATCCTGTTACGGTTGGAACTGCTAGTTTACAAACCAAGTGTTCGTTCGCAGATTTAGAACACAATATTCAGAAGGAAAATTTATTATGCATTCCTCCTCCGTGTGTTGAGACTCCACTAATTCAACTGAAATGGCGAGTAAAGAAAAACAAGAAGAAAGTGGCAGCCCACCTTCCCAATAGATTGAACTTTGTGAGTACTAGTGCTGAGGTGAATAAACTGATTAAAACTGATGAATACAAGTCAGTACGTGAAAAATTACTGGCAGGTGATAACAAGGAAAGAATCTTTATTGATGGAAAGTTGACGATTCGTGACATCTTTAATAGAGGAACTGCAATCAATGAGCAACTAAGGAAGATACATGAAACTTTATGAACTACTGACCCCTGGGTGTTAATTCTCTTTCAAGCTGCTGGAGATCTGATGTGGATCAAAAACGTAGAAATGACCACGAGATATTATGATGTAACAAAAAGGATTGAAATAATCACCATGCTTTGAGCTGATGTTTCGGATCCTGATGAGATGACATTAAGTCAGGTGCAAGAGTTCTGTTCCCTATTTATGGATCATGCAACCTGTATGGGGTCATTAATAAAGGTGTTTGAACACTTTTACCCAACCACCACTATTTGATCTGAGGATGCTCACACGTCCGACATGGATGCATTAATGACCTTAATGATTGCCCTGAAAGGATTTTGCCTTTATGAGAGATTTTATGATACATTTACTCGTCGCCTCAACAATTTAAGAAAGAATTGTCCCATCAGCAACTGATTGCCTACAATCCATTATTTCAAGTTAAAAGATGAAGTTGTTACACAGAGAGAGGTCTTAATGCAACTCTCCTGTGAGCCACAGTATGCTGAATTAGAACAGTGGGAAGGAGAATTAGCAATGGAAATGGTTATTGCCACTCAACAAATAGTCTCAGGTCCTACTCTCCACCTATTGCCGCAGAATTAATTTGAGCAAAGGGGGGCGTGTAGAGTCACTCAGGGAATTTTCGTGATTATTAGTCATTTTATTTTCAATTGTATTAATGTCATTATGACATAAGATTAATTTCGAGCTCAGGTTTATGAAAGCTAGTTGTGTCCCCTCGATGGTGCTAAACATGTTGCTCAAATTTAATTTACGAGGGAAATCGATAACATGAATAGCTAATGATTTACTGTAAACAAAGACAGGTAATTATTTATTATTTTGAAGGTGTATAAATTGAGAAACAATGTCACAAAAGGTTAATAGATTTTATCTAGCTTCAATCACTGTTCACTTTTTCCTCTGTTACTTTTGTTTAGTATTTTTTGATTATGAAAATAATTGCTTAAGTTCGGCGACAATTTGGGAGTGCTTTCTTAAAGTACAGGGTGACACGTAGCTCCTGGAGATCAGCAGATCTTACCAGCCCAAATTGTGGACTCATTAGGTTATGGATACGGTTACACCTAGGGAAATAATAAATCTTTCGTTTGATATTCAACACGTACATGCACTTATATTTTATGAAACTGTGATGATACCATGCCATTGGATAGCACGAATGTCTGGCAATTACAGACTATTATTTAGTGAGCTGAGAACTAACAATGAAAATGAGATGTCTATTTTGTCTATGAGATAGAAATTAATAAGTGAGACAAATAGGGTAGCACCATGCACTAAGTCGAGCACTACACTGTTCCTGAAGACTTTGCTTTGGCTGGAAGCCACGTGAGTTGGTCATCTTGGAGTTACCTAAAGTATTTATTACTTGGATGAATTACCAATGTTTATATAAGTTTTCTCTTCTTTACTTGTTTTCCCAGAATCAGGGCTGTTATATCTCTATGTTAAACCTTCTGCAGAGTCAAATAGTTTTCTAGTAACATTACAGCCCGCAATTCTACATGGCGACCCTGACAGGACGCTGACGTGAAAACGAAATGTTTTTCTCTGTTGTCTCTTTTGATGGTTTGGATTGGTTTTGTTTTATTTTTGGTGTTTGTCAGCTGGGATAGTTGTTTCCCCTGACGGCAATTGGATTTCAGTGCAAATCTACCAACTGATGTATACGGATCCTTTTTCTCTCCATTGGAAAGGCAATCACAATTTTTAAGTGTTCTGCTTAGTTTATGTTTTTACTCTTTACAATTCTGTTTTTGTCTCAGTGCTTTATGTGTCAGATGTAACACCAATTGTCGCCGTATCCCACATTTGGGTTTGTATTCTGTGATTTTTTATGAGCTGGGTGTTTCTTCTGTGGCTGGGAAGTACTCCCAACTGTCAGTTCTAGTGGTTATTGTCTATTGTTATTTACTTTACAGTTAATGGATTCAACTTGTAACATTACTTACTCTCCTACCTTTGGGATGTCTCCGGAATGGAGTGTCCCCTGTGTAAGCATTGGCAACCAGGACATTGCCCCTTGCACCATTGTTTCATTGTTAAATTTCTGTTCTCTGACTTCTCCTACCCAAACAGCTCAAAGGTGAGATCAAATCACATCAACCAGTCCATATCTGAACGAGGGCACCAGCAGCCCTGATATCCAGCAACAGCTCCGCCAAGTCTTGAATACACAGAATGCTCCTCCCATTCCATTCCATCCATATAATTGTGTTGATAATGTGATGACCTCCCTGCCACACTTTGATACCCAACAAATGGAGATTGAGCACCTGAAAGATGCATTATCACAGCAGGTAGCTATGAGGATGGACAGTGAGCATCAAGTTGAGTCTCTCCAAGCTGAGCTCAACACTCAACATATCGAGTACCAGAAGATTTAAATGCGGATGTTAGAATCCACTGTTGCATTGGAACTACAAATTCATGAACTAAAAACCAATATGGCCAAGTCAGAAGAAGCCCACCTCTTAAAAACACCTGTTGATGAATTTGTTGCCCATGCTATATTAAATGAAGCTATAGGGGATTGGGCTGAGAAGATTACTGATCAATTTGCACAGATGATTTGATTTGGAAATTCAAACCCTGCTTTCTTAAGTGTGCCTATACCCTCTCAGTGTGATGAGAGTAAGATGATAATTCCCCCAACTTCTGTGTCATCTTGTGTCACTTTGTTGGTGTCTAATCCTACCATTACTCAAGCATCTATTGCTACAGTTGCTACCCCTCAGAGAGATTTCATTCCTTCAGTCCATGCACAGCCACTTTGCAGCAATTCTGTGGTAATGACCACTAAAGAACATATCAGTGATGTTATGAGTCCAGTAAATGATAACACCTCAGAGAGGCGACCTTGATTTTATTGTTTGATACTTCCTCTTGAGACACCCGGACAAATACCAGTGCACAGTAAACATTCAGTATTGCCTAAGTTCACTGGACAAATTGATGCAGTTTCACAATCCTTTGAGGAGTGGTTCTTTTTGTTTGAACTTCACATGAAACAGTATAAAACATCTCAAGAAGACGCCATATCACAGTTTCCACTGTATTGAAGTGGTTTAGCATACAATCAATACATGATGTTAGATTGGAATATCAAGACTGACTATCAACTGTTAGTTGGGTTTTTTTAGGATAACTATCAAGCCCCTCACGTAAAACACCAATACAAGACTTTGCTTTGTGATATGTCTTTTAAGAGAGGGGACGATATTTGTAATTACATCATGCAAGTTGAAAGACTTTCTCTAATGTTCTCTGCTATTGGCATTATTTCTCTGGGTTCATTTATCTTTGTTGAGAATAACTCATAATATTTCTATTAAATTTGTATCCCTTTTAATCCAATCATCAATGTCATTTGAGCATCAGCTCAGCTTGTGTGGGCTAGTTCTTCTCTTATTGCTGTTTCTGGGTAAAAGAATATGAACACTTTCCTTAAGTTTCCTGTACTTGCTACATCCTTATAAAAGAAGCTGATGTTATCTTTCACTTCTTGCTCACTTATTTCATTCAAGTCGTTTTTATTTATCATTATCATTTTAACCATTTCTACTCTTTTCATAACATCCTAGTAGTGATAATTCTTTTCCTAGATGTCCATCCAGACTATGTTATTTACTGCTGACAATAGCATTATCACTGTAGGTGTGTGGTTTTCAATCTCATTCTGTAGGTCCTTTTGTTGTATATTAATTGGTTTTCCTTGAGTGTATAGCTGGTAAGGGGTTATTGTCCCTTCAATATACAATCTTTCTTGATTGTCATTCCTTAACATTATCTCTTTCAACTTTTTGTATTCCTCTTTTTCAATGATTGTTTTTGCCTTCTCCTTTGTGTTGATGTATGATTTGTATTTATGCAAAAAGGCATTTGCAATTTTTACTCCTTTCAGCAACCTCCATCTTGGTAGTATCATTGGTATGGAAATTGTCTCTAGTGGCGTGCATATGAGGATCTTTGTCTCTATCTGTCTTTCTATTTCTTTGTATGACCCTGTTATTGTTGATGCTGTTGCTAGCCCTATTGTTGTGGGATAGTTCATTTTTCCATCTGTGATCATATTCCAAAATGCTTGCATTAGTTCTTTTCTGCTTAATTTCAATCATATTTCTTCTTTTATGTCTATTCTCAATGTGACACATTCAATGTCAATAGCTATTTGATTGTACAGCTTGGGTAGTCCCTCCAACTCTGTTCTTGTGAAGGCTTCTGTGAACATTAATTTCATCATCACTAATGTTTGCTGTTCTTTAATTTCCTGGTAATTCCTTTCTATAATATCCTTCATTTCATTTGTTACTTTTATTTCTACTAAGAACCATTCATCTTCCATATCAAATCACTCTATTGTTTTCATTTCAATGTATATCTTGTTGATTGTTTGTTGTGTATTTGGGGATAGTAGCAGTTGTGAGAATGTTAGTAGCTCCTCCTCATCCATTATTTCTCTTTGCAAGTTTTTAACCATCTCACAGACTTCCACTGGTTCTGTTATCCCACCTTTTTTCATCATCTCTGCACTTCTTATGATTTTGGTGAATGTGCATTGTGGGCTATCCCTCTTGTATCTTTCCATGGGTTTTTTTAAAATCTGTTGCACATTTTTCAGTGTTATTGCATTTCTGATGTCTTCTTGCTTACCAATTTCTGTTTAACTATCTTCTTGTTTGTTATCCACAGTTGATTCTCAACTTTTCTTAATCATTTTTCAGATTTTTTCATCAGCTCCTCAAATATTGATAATTCACTAGGGCATATCCTGGTTTTGTTTGCCATGTCTACTGCTGATATTTTCCCATTGTGACTTTTGTTTGCTATTATGTGATTTATGGTTTTCTCCAATACCTGTATCAGCTTTTGTGTTCTGTCTGGTGATTCCAATTTTTCAATGTAGCCTTTCAGGAACCAGTTATTTGTTTGTGTGTTCATTAGAGATAATGCTATCTCAAACTTTTTCTCTTTCATTAATTTGTGTCTTGTCTGTCATGAGATTGGCAGTCTGATTTCTTTGTATTCTGTTGTGAAGATTGCTTGCAACCATGCTGTTGTTTGTAATCTGATCTCTGGAGCATTCTTCTCTTCAAATGTTGGGTGTCTAAAATCTTTTCTTGTATTGAGTTTGTATGCACTGCTTATTTCTGCTAATGCTGTCTCCACTGTTCTATGGAATTTCCATGATGGTGCTTCTATCTTTATCACTGGCCACCTTTCTTCTGTCATTTTCCATAGCTTCATTTTCTGCCAAATTTTTTTTATTTGTTGTAGGTGTTCTTGTCTTGGCATCAGACTGCACTTAATAAAAAATGTATTTGCTCTCTCAGTGCCCTCTCCATCCATTGTTAGTTTTATTGTTTTTACTTGTTTATATAAATCAATTGTGATACATGGGTTTAACATTATCCTGTAAATCTGTGCCCAATAATCTATCTGTAGGTCAAAACAAATTAGTTCTGATATCATTGTGTCCATTGGTGTTTTCTCCCAGGGGAATATGTTCTCTGTTTGCATACATGTATCTAGTAGATGTTTGGGGATATCCTCCAATGTTGATCTTGTTATGATCCTAACCCAGGTTTTTTTGTACTCTTGCCATCCTTAACATTTGGTCTATTTGCTTTTCAAGATTTTTGTTGTATTCCTTTTCTTTTAATATATGTATAATTTTTAGATTTTGTTCGTCCATATTCATCTTCAGGATTTCCACTATTTGATCTTTATATGCCATAATGCTCTGTGTTGTTTCAAGAGTAAATTTTCATTGAATTTTATATGTACTGTGCTTCACTTGTATGGCCTCTCAAGTGTTTTGTCAATGTCCCTTGGATAACTGATTATTACATTTACTTTTGATCTGTTATTGGTGTCTAATACTATTGGTAGATTTCTAAACTCTGTTTTTGCTACTTTTTTTATGTGGGCTTTAGTTTCCAGCAAGAGCTTTTCAAACACATTGTCTCTCATTTTAGTGGTTCCAATGAAGTAGGGGTGTAACATTTCCCCATCAATTTTAGACATTCATTTCTCTCTTTCCTTAGATCATGTTGTTTGTTCCAAGTTAGTGTCTGAGGAGGCATGTAGCTGTGTCATCCTTAATGGTATTCTGCTGGTGCTTGGTTCACAGTCCATCAGCTGTGAATCTGTACTGATGGTCTCTACTGCTTCACCCTTGATTCAATTCACAGTTGATTCCATCAATAATTGACCAGTTGTGGTTTCTGCAGTGATACCATCAGCCTTGAATTGCTTTTGTATCACTACAGTTCTTCCACCACTTAAACCTTCCCTGGAACTATGAATGTCTCACTTCCCTTGAATTGGTGAAGTTGACTTTTGTAAGGAAAGTTATGCTGCTGTGCACCAGTTCTCTGTGTGCCCTTGAATCGTCCTTGCAGATTCCTAGTGGGAGATGCTCTATTTCTGTTTGTCTCCCTGCCCTTGACTCAGCTTTGGGGACTACTAGGACGCCTTCTCACTCTGTGTTGCTTTTTGTCAGATCTTCATTCTCATTCCTTCTGCCCTTGAATCAACATCTGGTTTGAAAACTCCTTCCACCATCGCTAATACATGTTGGTGTAGCTCTTTGTCTCTAGATAGCATTTCCAAGTCAATATGAACTATTTCATTCAATTGCATTGTGATGATTTTTTCCAGTGGTGCCTTTTGTGTCAGGAAGTGCTGCTTGTTATTTAATAAACATGTGGTGCATTTGTTTATTATCTCCTCCATCACCTTTCTTACTGCCATAGTTATAAATCTTGCATTGAACATTTTCTCTGTCTGTCTTATTCCTAGGTGACCTTTTTCATGTATTTTCTGTATCAGTTCTCTTTTATAATAGTCAGGGATTGTGATTCTGTTATTCTGTGCTTCTATGTATAGCAGTCTGTTTTTGTTGATTTTCCATTTGTAGTGCTCATAATAACTTGCTGTTAGCTTCAATGGTATTGTTCAGGGTTCTTTTATCTTCTTGATTATTTCATTGAGAACCATGTCATCTCTTTGTTCTTTCTATTATTTCTTGTTTAGTTATCTCCTCCCTCATTTATATTGGTAACACTGCCTGCCCCTTCTTATCCACATTTATATCTGGTAATCCCTCATACTCTGTATGTGGTAGGAACTGGAATTGCTACTTCTCCCT